>JAQBSW010004740.1:0-65506 GCA_029291075.1 Eudiplozoon nipponicum
CACGTATGTTCTCCAGACGTAGCATTCAAAGTAATTACTAAATGCAAAAACAAAAAGAGAGCTAGCCACATACGAAGCCTTATGGATAAACAAATTGCAGCCGGATTTATGTAAGCAGAAGAAGCACGTACACGCATTGAGCTTGAACTGGAGGTGACGCACGCAATTTGATTGGTTTCTATTTTCCACACTCTCTCTATGTTCAAATATTTCTATCTTGTTTTGCTTTCCAATTTATATATAAAGATATGTTCATGAGTAGATATTTGAGAAGACCATGAGAAAGAAAATTTTCTTATATCTGATAAAATTTCTTTTTGTTTTTGCACACAAGAAGGGAACAATGAAAATTGAAATACCTCTTCATTGTACGATGTGCTTGCCCAGCCGTCACATTGGGCTGTGGGCGGTACGTAGTTGCGTGGGAGTGATTTATGTCAAGGGCCTTGCATCACTGATTAAATTCTCTCAACTGGAACTGTGCACTCTGAGCGGTAACAATAACTTGAGATGCATCAAATCGACTGAGACAGCGCTCTGCTAAGCACTTTATAATTTTCTCTGTTGTGATTTACTTTAATGATACAAACTCGACCAATATGGTAAACTTATCGACCATAGAGAACCATCGGCAGTGGATTTACCAAGTCGATATGCAAAATTTGGTTCCGTTTAGTGGCATTACAGGTAATCGAGATGGCCTTTTCACTTTTTTGCGTGTTTACAATGCTGGCATATAGTGCATTGTTGACAATAGCTAAGAATAGTGTGTATATACCAGGCCAATACAATGGCGACTGCAATGTCTCGGTGAGGCGCTCGGCGCTGGGATTTCCCAACGCTTCATGCCAGTAAGCCATTAATTCTATTCATATAGACTTCAGTAAAAACCATTCCAATATTTGTCCTTCTGTTCGCAACAGTGGCCCATTTCGCAGGATCAATTTTTTATACGTTGTGGACACTTTCGAGCCGTTTTTTTAATTGGATGACTATTTCCTGGCATGTGGCATCATTGCCTTGTTCTTCGGAGACATTGATAGGTGGCGAAACACGCACAACGGAAATTCTGTTGAGCTTATCGGCTGCTGCATTCTCGAAACCGACTCGATGGTAAAACATTACATCGTATTCCTCGAGCTCTTCAATAGCTCCTTGTTGTCGTTTCTTCTTAATACCCAGTGACCACCAATGTTTTTGATTGGTAAGGACGTCCACATGTCCACCTATGAAAAAATCTCCAGACTCTTGTAGTGCTCGTTGTACGGGTAGTAGTTCCTTTTTTTGGCAGTATAGTTTTGCTCCGACTTAGTGAGTGTGCGCTTTATATATTGCGTCGGACATCCGTCCGCTTGTAACACTGTCTCTATGCAAATCTGTAAATACTAACATACTACCTACCGGGAAAATCGAAATGGTGGTGTCTATTAATTTTTGTTCACATAGGATAAACACGTATTGAGCCTTCTCCGTCCAACGAAACTGTATCTTGGCACTAGTTAATTTGGACAAATGTTGATAAGTAACTGCCATCCCCGCAAGGTATGGTCTATAGAAATTCATAATGCCAATAAACCGGCGCAATTGTTCTCTAGTTGTGTGCACCGATTAATCCTTGATAGGCTGTACATTCAAATGAAATAGGATATATCCGTCTGTTGGGACTAAGTGGCCAAAAAACCGCACTTACCGACCTACTTAAACTTTTTCCGGATTAAAATGTTATTGGATACCTGCACAGAAAAGTTAGTAATACATAGTGGACTCCACATGAAGATTCCTCAGTAAACGATATTCGTTTTTATTTAACTGAAATGTTCGTTAGTGCGCGGCTTGGGTGGCGCTATGGGTGAGTTGCAAGACTGATAAAATATTTCCCGGTCGCTTCAATTCAGGTAATTACATGATTGCACAACAAATACTTAATGAGTGCCTAATCAGGTATAAACCAGTCTATTTGATGAAAATCACTAGCTCTCTTAAGCATTGTTTAGTTTATAACGGAAAATATTTAAAAATGCTCATAATTTATCAATTCAAAATCATGTGTGAGCACATGGTGTCCGTTCTATAAAGAACTTTAAATTTTAAGTAATACATAGTTGACTCCACATAAAGGTGACTCAATAAACGATATAAGGTGGTAAATAATTGAAAATAAACATTTACCGGTCGGTCCAAATCCGATAATTACTTGACTGTCCAATAAGTTTTTATTAAATGCCTAATCAGGACATAACGTGCCTATTTAATGAATTTCACTTGTTTTCTTATGTAATGTTTAGTTTATACGGAGAAGTATAATACAATTTTTATAAAGTTTAAATTCGAGCTCACTATCGCAGGCAGCATGGATTCTGTTCCACAACAGCAGATTCAAGATGGCTAGTCGGAGTTGTAAATAGTGCATAATAAACTCCACATGAAGGGTTCTCCGTAAACGTTATTCATTTGTATATAACTGAAATATTCGTAAGTGCGCGGCTTGTGTGACGCTGTGGAGGAGTTGCAAATCTGAAAATATTTCCGGATCACCTCAATTCCGCAAAATACTTGATTGTCCAACAAGTACTTTTTTTAAGCAATATTTAGTCTATATGGATAAGTATTTTTTAAATTTTCATAATACATTAATTCAAAATCGCTGTAGCAGGTGGAATGCTGTCTGTTCCATGACGACAGATCCAGGGAATCTAGTTGGAACTTGAAGTAAGTATTGCATAACATACTCAAGATGAAAGTGACTCATTAAGCAATATAAGTTTGTATATAACTGAACATGTCATTAGTGCATGGCTTAGGTGGCGCTTTGAATGATTTGTAAGACTGCTGGAAGTAATTCCCCGTCGTTTCAATTCCTTGTGTCCAACAAGGACGAACCCGGTTTTCTTGATAAATATGATCTAATTTAGAATTTAGGGAAACGTATTTCTGCATATATAGAACAAAATTTTTGGGTTTGACAGTCAAGCTTAATGGTGCGCTTAATGCCAAATTAGGAGGTATTTCTTTTCGTCAATTATGCAACTTTTCTAACACAGTCGAAGCACGAAGAACTACAGCGTTAAATATCAAGGGAAACGGCATTAGTTGAATGCGAACATCGCGAATTAATGGAGGTGTTATGTGCGTCTTTTTGACAGTCCGACTGGCTTACAACACGCTCATTACTGCCACTTGTTATGCGATTAATGTATCACGTTAAGATAAAAACGTCAGTTACACAGGTCACATTTGGTCACATTCCACAACTCCCGGCAGATTTAATGAACGGTTTTGCAATCATTAATAAACCATCAACGGCGAAAATTAAACAACTACAGTGCGTTCTAAATAGTTTACGTCTGCAACAAACCAGATAGCGTTATCCGCCTGTGTGCTTCTCAGGCTTTAGACACATTACAGCGAACCACCGTCCGAATTGACGGTGTTCAGTAGATAGTAAAGCCAAAGTATATCAGACATCATCTGATAGTTCATTGTGATTAATTACAACGGAAATTGAGTTCCGAATTTGGACACCAATGATAACGAGATAACGATTAAGAATCAACGAGTAAACCAGATCCTATTGAACGGGAACAAGACTCTATTCGCAAGTTCGAGTCAATTTTGACGGCGAGTAATGTAGCAGGGACCCGTTTTGTTTACACTTGATATTAGTCCTTTGTAAGGACATGTATTTTTTCATGTATAATGCGATATTTTCGATCTGACAGCAAAACTTATTGATGTTCATAATAGTTATTCGTTTTCGTCAATTGTCATTTTTTTCTAGAACAACCCTTTTCATTAAAACGAGCATCGGTTGCGCGGGCGGTGATAACAAATACTTTTAAATTAAGATTGCGATCTTGATATAAACACCTGACCCATTATGTACATACATCTGTCAGTATAAACTTAGTATTGTAGTATAGACCGGTTTCATCTTTATTGCTAACTATTCACGTACTGACCAGAATTTGCCGAGCGCAGGGCTCGAACCTGGATACATCTGCTTCAAAATCTAGTGCTCTAACCAAAGCCACTGTGCGGCAAAGTAACTCAGCACTAGATTCCGATCGAGTTGTAATTCTCAAAGATCAAGCAATTTATGTATGGTGGTTTTCAAGACCATTATCCGTTGTAATAAAAATCGAATACTAATATTGACAATAACATTTATCTCGCAGCTGTTTACCGTATTATTTGTCCTACAGATATCTTGTCATTAAACATAGCAATAAAATCGGGCCGATCACTCAGTCTACATCAACATCAGTTGACCTGAATTTGAAAGAAGCTTGAATATTTTCTAAAGGAGTATATATAAATCTGTCTCAGAGGAGCCCGCAACAAAAAGGCAGAATAATCCCGGATTCCAGTGGAATTTTTTTATTGCTAGACTTCCAGTTTTTCGCCAATTCAAATAATCTTGTGGCAATTATCACGCGTATCCAACCATTCACGGTAGTAGTCTCTGTTGTATAGCGCGAATAGATAAGGAATGTCTTCTCGATCAACGCGATCAATGTTCCAAAACGGAGTTCGATGGTAATAGCACATCAAAGAGCGCCAAAACAGAACCGACGGGTTCGTGAGCATCTATCTTGTGTAATGCCTTCTGATGTCTAGATATTAAGACGAGTATTTGTAGTGCTAAAACATGCAATCGAATTAAAAATAAATTAAACAGAGGAATGTAGTGATAAACGTCAGAACACCAACCATTACCGAAGCGCTGTCTCATATCCTAACTAGCTAATGAAAAGCTTGACCAAGTCGACACCATCAGCAGGACTTGAAGCCTTAGTGAGATCCGTCCTTGTTTCTGAGATCTAGTAAGTCTCAACGGATGCTTTGGCACCAGAAGTAACGACAAGAGCTACTTTTAAAAAGTATAAGTCTATTAAATAAAATTATTTAGCATAAAAATGCCACCCAAAAGGAATAACCATTCCGTTCTGCTTTCTCATAACTGTAATAGAAATCTGGGCAGCGATGAACGCTCATTCTGCTAAGTATTTTAACACTTACAAATAATTAGTAGATTTTAAACCAATACCAACAAAGTAACTTCGCCAACCTTGCTGTACAGTTGACCTGTCACCACTAAGCACGACCCTCATGTGTGCATGGCATTATAAACCTTGTTCATGCCGACTGGCACATCTTTCTGGTTCTATTCGAGCTATCTACTAGGTGCGCAACACCTAATGAATAATTGCATATATTAGTTCTCCATAAGAGAGTATTCTCATTGAATGGTGTAAACTATTGCCACGAAATGCTATAACGGAACTCGATTGAGGCTAGTCTTAGGCTTTATTGTAGTAGGCGTTCAGAATGTTATTTTGACAAACATGGAATTGATTCACTTTACAGGTTTGATATATCATTTATAGTTAGTTGGTTTTGAATTAGCGTTGCCTAAGATATGATGTTAGCTGCACTACTGTCTGTATATACATTCACAAGGCAGTTTTCCCCCATTCCTTGACCAAATATATAGTGAGTGTTGGGCGTAGTACCAGCTCCTTTTGATGAGTCGCCAGAAATCATGAAACGCGTTTACATGAGATTACACCATTGTTCAAAGCCTTAACTTGTTTGGCTTGACTTCCTCGTAATAAACTGAAAACCTGTATTATACGTCGAATTAAATTAAGTGAACAGACAGATGCAGGAATTTAGCCCTCATTATAGACGAAAGATTACAAAGGCGAATCGGCTAAAGGTGCATCAGAATATGTTTATTGTCACAATCAATAAAAAAAGATACGCTTAATCATTGAAGAACTAACCGTTAACAAATTAGGGCATACCGAACATGTCGTCGTATGAGCTATCAACTAGTAGCATCTACTCGATAGTATAGAATGAATCATGTTTTGAAACGCCTAACGTACAAGGCGCAATCAATGTTATTAGCAGTCCTTTACTTTCCATAGCCCTATTTTCGACCGACCCGCTTTACCTATCCCGCAGCAATAAGACGGAAAAGTCAGAAAATTAAAATTCAATTCAACATACGTTTTATCTATTCAGAAAATTGAAAAGCAATATACAGGAAAGCGGTCATTGTGCAACTAGTAGCACAAAACGCTAAAGAGAACTTTATATATAGACGGATTGTGTACACCAGAAAAAAGAAGACCGTTGGCAACAAGGATGTACAGTAAACTGTATGTCTGTGAACAGACTGAAAGTTAAATAAATTAAAAGTAAAACAACACGTTTTGTTCTCAATAGTGGTGAATGTAAGGTAATTATAAATACCCTCAATGTTAGATGGAAACTGCCTATCATTGTAAACGAATATTAACGCCTTTTGGCAGGAGACTAACAAAAAGTAGGTTTCTGTCGTTAAACAAACCACACACGATAAAGTTTTTAATTGAAGGCAGAAGAAATAGCTAATAAATTGTAAGCATTTAAAATTTTAGATTTAATATACAACCAAAAATAAAAGTGAAGCTGTTTTACTCACAAATCTTACTTTAACTGTCTAAATTGTGGATAAATAATTTAATAAGAGGCCAATTGTAGATAAAAAGCGCAGAAGCTCAAATATCGATACACAGCAACAAGTCCACAGCTCCAGGAGAAAAAATCTAGTAGGTAAGCAAATATATTATCTGTAATATTTTCTTTTAGAGACCAAACAAAATGAACAAGGACATTATAGGTTTAACACGGGATTTGATAGATACTATCACAATTTAATAACTAAAGTTATTGCCTTAATAAGTTTCTCAGGTGAAAATTCCTAAGTATATTAGTAACAACTCGTTCACAAATTAAAAATCTGTTCGTAAAAATTTTGACATTCAGGCTAACAATTAGGAAATTAATATGTACAATATTAGACTGAACTCATTAGTAAACCAGAAAAACGACAGCCATGTTTAAAAGAAAAAGCATGTGATGTACAGAAATTAAACGACAAATAGCTCTAGATTCATTAGACCATCAGTTCTTAGGTCGTCAAATATACAGAATACTTTACCGAAAGTGTAAAGCCATCATTCTAAGAACATAGTGCAAGTATAATAACAAGCATAAATGCAACCATATAAGTGGAATGGATTTGTATCAAAACAGAACAATATCTAGTTTTCTTATTTTTATTAGCAAAAAGAAAAGATGTAGCTAAGATACCGAAATAGGTGCTGAACATACATCAGCAGATACAAGCGCACATATACGGGCAAAAATCCAAACGATTGAATAATTCATCTTTCTGAAAGATGAACGGAGAAATGAATTCGAATTTCAGATATAATGAGAAGTCTGGAAGAAAAATAAATCCAGTAATGCCAAATGAGAAGCAATTGCAACGCAGGAAAACACCGGAGCAGTAATGCTGCTAAAAAGCCTTTGAAACATTGAATTTTACCATTGTGCAATGTGCCATGCATTCTATAAATATTGAGAAATTCAACACATACACAATTCTACACTCATAAGGAGGTTAAATGCATCAATACAAAATAGGGACTGGTAGAAATGTTTTTCGGTGTCATGGCACCAAGACATGCAGATAAAAAATAAATAGTTATTTATACTACTTAAAGTATCACTTTTAGTTACGGGTATCTCATACCGAATAACCCAAAATAAGGCTAACCAGTACCTTTAGTTTGGTCTTAAGAAAAAAACATTTACTAGGAAAAGTTTTGCAAAAGCATCAACGACAGGTAGGGATGAAATAAGCGAAAGAGATCTGTTTGTTTATGTAAAAGAGTTTCAAAGAATGTTAGCAAACTATATACCACTTCTAATTTAAAACAAAGGGAAATAATTTACACTTCAAGTCTTTGCAACTACACTAGGCAACTGCATACAAATTAAAACTATGTACATCGTAGGAAATGATCAGCCGAAGCTAAATAACGGCTTGATGCAAAAAGGCAGAGCCAAATCTATAAACCATGGATCATCGCATTTAAGACTGACTTCTAAACAAATGTTGATTAAAGAAGCTTTACAGAGGAATAAATTAGTTTTATTACCACTTTAGATAAACGCTAAGTCAAAGTTTCAAATAAAATTAAGCAACAGATATCAGCCAAAAGACAGAAACACTTTGGAAAGGATTTAAGCTGCTACAAATTGTTCACGTCTCCAAAATTTCCGCTGCTACCCTGACCAGTATTCGTTATTTGATGTTGTTGTGTCGGTTGAATAGCAGTAACAACTCGAGATGTTCCTGTGTTTGAAAGCAATAATGTTGTAGCATTTCCAGAATGTGCACCTGTCACAATAGTACTTGACGATCCAGAACCAGCGTTTGTATGCATTATACCATTGCTTCCAATTTGACCCTAGATAATAAAGTAAAATTTTACTTAATGGGAAAAATTGCAAAACAATCTAATAAATAATTAAAACGAATGTCCATACATCAGAAGGCAAAACTTGCCCTCCGAATCTTGAACTCTTACTCACATTTCGTGAATGTCAATTAATCACTACGTTTTAACTGTGCAACCTAAATATTCGGAACAATTTTCATGAGAAAAGATGATTGAGGCCAACTGATACGAGAAAAGTTTATTCTTCAACGACACTAATGACAAACAACAAGAAACCAGGTGTTTCTCTTAAATATAATTAAATAAATCAGAATAAAATACCTGATTACAAGGCGCCAAAACGGTGACAATCTGACCACGAGCCGTCGCATGACCACTCGTTCTCTGATGAGGATTTTGTGGACCAGCAGAGACAAGATGCCCAGAATGATTGGGCACAGCCTGCTGATGATGTATTACTCCTCCACCACCACTAGATGTTGCTGTATTGGTAGAACTAGCAATTATCATTTGCTGATGGTGATGCTGTCCAATGGCAGTAGGTCCATTTGAGGCCCTAAAATGCATCACGCCAGTAGATCCAGGTCCCGGTGCGCTACCGGAACTTCCCAACGTCAGATGAGACGACTGGACTGTAATCATACCTGGACCAGAATGGTTGTGATTGGTCGATTGCGCCTGACTATTCGAGGTAGTAGAAACTACAGTGCGAAGGCGAACGGCTTGACCACCGATAAATGTAGTTGGGCTAATGTTGGCTGTTACGGCTTGCCCTAAAGGTGCGATATTTTGTAGACTAGTTTGCTTTGAAAGTGTTTGCTGGCGTTGATTGCTCGGTAATTGCTGCATAGAGTTTGCATTACTTGAATTCAAATTAGACATAGGATTGCTTGCTGACATAGCAACCAAAGTACCAGTGGGTGCATTCGCGTACAATTGGTTGGTAGAATTCGAGGTTGTGGAGACGTTAACAAATTGAGGTTGTTGCTGCCCTGTAGTAGAGGATTGTTGGATAACCCACTGCATTGCTCCTGTGCCAGCTGGTACGGTATTTACAACTGAAACAGTAAATGGTAATTTAATGGTATTTTTATGTGAATAGTTGTGAAATACGAAAACTAAAAAATTTGTAAAATGTCAGCAACGCACGATTATGCTAATATAGATCCAGTAAAATGTGCACCATTGGTAAATATGAAATTAAATACGTCAGGAATATTTAAAAATTAAGGCAATACTTTTAATGTTTTGGATTGAACAAATACGTGGTTTTTATTGTATATCTGCTAGGCGTAGATTCGTGAACTCTTCTCCAGCAGCAAAACGAAATTAATTCAAAGTTTTATTTGAAAAATAATTTCATTCTATGCGCATGAATTTATGATGTTCAATCAAAATTTATTAATAACGAATTATACATTTATGCTTTTGATTTTGATAAATTGACATCTCAAGAATTCGATAATTCAGTCAAACTGGGTATCGAGTAGATGGATATTTTCCAAGGTATGCCTGTTCAATAAATAAATTTTGCAATGCGAGCCTTAATAAAATTCATTGTACTCTTCCTGTATGCAAAAACAAAAATAAATTTTATCAGATATAAGAAAATTTTCTTTCACATGGTCTTCTCAAATATCTACTAATGAACATATCTTATATATAAATTGGAAAGCAAAACAAGATAGAAATATCTTGAACTTCCCTCATCTTCAGATGATGTAATTTTTGGCCTCAATTGATGGGTTCTCACTTGTCCCTTCTTCTTTAAGCCTTCAATTAGCTGATTGTCTGAAAATGACGTTGGATCAAGATTTTCCATTGTTCCTGGACCGATATTTCGAGATCTCATTTCCAATCTCATCTTCAGGGTTGACACAATACGCACAGGAGTAAAACACAACTTGTGACAAATGTGGTATCCTCATTCAAGACAGATATATTTATACCCATTATCTAAAATTATATTTTTTAATTGTCTTCCTAATATCCGGTCTTCATACCTAGTCTCTAATACTCAAATGTATACAAAAACTTATCCCTGTCCCCCTCTGCGCACACAACTACCTATAAACATGTGTATTTTACTAAAGTTACATTTATTGAATAACTATAAGTACACTTAATGTATTGATAAACACGCCTATCACTGATATCTATATTTTAATTGCTGTTCCGGACGCATAGAAAGATCAACAAATTTTGAATTCAATATTGCAGTAATCCTCACATGCCCCCCAGTTCACCTAATTCCATCCAGCTCGCAATTGGTTATAGACAGAGAGATTAAAAAACTGTTGAAAGACTATAGAGTATTATTCTATCGTTTTGACAAGACCGAATACGGAGTTTACACTAACGAAATCGTCTATCAGCCAAATACATTAATACTCATATCCTACATAAATTAGTTTCTCCATTAAAATATCTGTGTAGGATATACCTATATATATGTGGACGTATGTATAAATGGACATTTTATAAGATGTGGGTGTGTGTATATATAAATATAAATAAGTAAAATAAAATTTAAATATAAAAGATTGCTAATTTTATATATATATATATATGATGGATATATAGATATTTATAAAAGATGTGGGAAGAACCCACAGGGTTGCTTATATGCTTATCTATATATACATAATATATAGCCTATGGATTTAAATGGATGTTTTTATAAGAAGTGAGTATATATGTAATTATGAATAAGTAAATAAATATAAAATTTATTATGAGTGCTATCAATTGTCCCGCACAAGAAAAATGCGGTCAAATCCACAACAAGAAGGACAGCACTGAGAAAATAAAAACATCTAAAGAACTGTATTTTAGGATATAATTAAAATTTATTTGTCACAAGTTGTGTTTTACTCCTGTGCGTATTGTGTCAACCCTGAAGATGAGATTGGAAATGAGATCTCGAAATATTGGTCAAGGAACAATGGAAAATCTTGATCCAGCGTCATTTTCAGACAATCAGCTAATTGAAGGCTTAAAGAAGAAGGGACAAGTGAGAACCCATCAATTGAGGCCAAAAATTACATCATCTGAAGATGAGGGAAGTTCAAGATTTTACCGACCTATGAGTGCTATCAATTGTCCCGCACAAGAAAAATGCGGTCAAATCCACAACAAGAAGGACAGAACTGAGCAAATAAATATATCTTTTAAGATAGAAATATGTGAACATAGAGAGAGTGTGAAAAATAGAAACCAATCAAATTGCGTGCGTCACATCCAGTTCAAGCTCAATGCTTGTACGTGCTTCTTCTGCTTACATAAATCCGGCTGCAATTTGTTTATCCATAAGGCTTCGTATGTAGCTAGCTCCCTTTTGTTTTTGCATTTAGTAATTACTTTGAATGCTACGTCTGGAGAACATACGCGCGTTGTTTCGATGATGTGTTGCGCAATAGCAGACGTGTATTCACCATTTGATTTAAAACAGGCGTTTAGGTTGCAATGTTCTCTCATTCGAGTAAATAACCGTCTGGTCGATCGGCCTACGTAAGTTGATCGACAACTTGCGCATGTATATTGGTAAATAATATTTGATATCGACATTAACTGCTGATTCTTTTTGATTGCTGGCAAAGGCATGTGTGTTACCCTAAACAACACTCGTAGTTTAGCTGCATCAAATTTGTGCCGTGCGGGAAACTGCATCCCCCTTAAATAGGATGTTTAGGTATACTGTTTTCTTTTCTGGCACATAATACGTCTGTTTCTGTTTAATTCCCCTTTTAATAATTGATTCAATTAATGGTCTGGGATAGCCATTAGACATTAAATCGTTTATTGCTTTATTATATTCATTTTCTTTAGAATCTTGACTAACCAACCTGTCAATTTTTGAAAAGCAACCACGAACTGTTGATAATTTATATTGAAATGGCACAAAACTGCTGTAATGCAAATACTGTGCAGACCATGTTGGTTTATGGTAAATTGTTCTGTTTAGTTTACCATTAGTTTCTTTCTTTAACAGTACATCAAGGAAAGGCAGACAGTCATCTTTCTCGTGCTCTGACGTGAAACCGATATTCTTATGTGCTTTGTTGAAACTTTGAAGCAATGTTCGTGATTGCGACCTGTTTTTAAGTACAAGAAATATATCATCCACGTACCGTATATATTAAGCACATTTACTTATTTCACTCTTTAATGATGTATTTTCTAGGTGCCCTAGAAAAATCTCAGCCAACACTGGAGATAAGGGGCTTCCCATTGTGACACCATCAGTCTGTTTGTAGATGTTTCCATTAAAACGAAATCGTACGTCTTTCGTGCATAATAAGATAAGCTTGCATAGAGTTTGACCTGGCTCCGGCGATGGTAATATATCGTGTTCTACCGCTTTGACTATACTGTCAATGGTTTCATCAATTGGAACATTTGTAAACAAAGACTTGTCATCAAATGATACCATAATCTTGTTTTTAACATTTATATCTTGAATTTTGTTTACAAACTCAAACGAATCGGCAAACGAATGATTACCTAGTAGTTTACGTTATGGTTCGAGTAAACGAACTAGCCATTTAGCTATTGCATGAAATAGAGAATTTACCATTGATAAAATTGGCCTCATAGGACAACCTCTTTTGTGTGTTTTTGGTAATCCGTACATTATTGGTGTAGATGATCCAACTGGCTTGAGCTTCTGTGCAGTGGCCTCATCAATAAAACCGGCATCTGTCAAAATCTTAATTTCATTTATTACTTTGCGCTTCACCTTGTCAATTTCATCTGATTTATCGTCTAGACGTGAATTTTTTTATTGTCCTTTAACACGTTTTCCATCTTTTGTACGTAGTCAGATTTGTCCATTATAACTACGCGCTGATAATTCCATCTAGTTTTGCTTTCCAATTTATACATAAAGATATGTTCATTAGTAGATATTTGAGAAGACCATGCGAAAGAAAATTTTCTTATATCTGATAAAATTTCTTTTTTGTTTTTGCACACAGGAAGGGTACAATGAAATAAATGTATGCTGACTCTGCATGTTACAGTGCTCCATATAAGGGCTTTTGCCGATAAAACAATCGACAATTTTCGACAAGCTCCCTTATTATTCTTGCCAAAACAACAATCACGTTACATTTGATGTTGACAGATACTGTCGCAGATTCATGACTATGATTATCCCCTTTTCCTTATTTTATCTATTAAGTGTATACGTCAATATTGTCTAACATGAACACACTTGCTATACGTGTTAATTATTCTTCTCCATATTACTACAAAATTCTTGTATCATTAGGTAATTCCGTACATCGTGTATATTTTTTGAATGCATTTTATCTAAAATTCTATTTTTTATTCATTAAACATAAAATTATTTATTTCTAAAATGTTAAAAATTACATAAAATTAATAAGGATAATACACTGTTCTTATTCAAGTATGTATTAGGTTTTGCGAACCTAGTAACAAATTAGTTCAGTTGTGACCAGAAGGATAAACCAAAGCAGCATGAACGGAAAGTATAATCTCATGCACATTCGTTTCGTGCTTACTGGCGACTCATCAGTAAGAGCCGTTATTACGCCCTTTAACCACTATATATTTTGTAGAAGAATGTGGAATAATAGGACGGTACAATCTTCTCTCGTCTAGGAGATTGTACCGTCCTATTATTCCACATTCTTCTACCAAATATATAGTGGTTAAAGGGCGTAATACCGGCTCCCACTGATGAGTCGCCAATAAGCACGAAACGAATGTGCATGAGATTATACTTTCCGTTCATGCTGCCTTTGGTTTATCCTTCTGGTCACAACTGAACTAATTTGTTACTAGGTTCGCAAAACCTAATACATACTTGCATAAATATTAGCTCTTCGCAACAAACATTATTTAACCGTTCTTATTCATTTGAAAGTTACTTAAACAACAAAAACAATGGAAAATTTTCAACATCAAAAACTGTCACGGCCAAATTTAAAAATGATTAGCATGTTGGGCGTGATTTCAAATAGAAACAGAAGGATATGTCAATCAGACCAAACAAAGGTGTCGTCTCATGTCCACGGGCTGCTTGACTACTAGCGACTTATCAGTAGGTCCTGGATGCTACGCTCCATCATAATGGTATATTTAATTATGAAATATCGGTAAGTTTAGTCTAAATTTACGCGCATTTAACTAGTATATGGGGCCAAATATTAAGCGGCTAACGGAATAATCACAATTTGATTAGTTACATTCTTTCCTGTACATTGCTAATTCTCGAAACAAAAAGTTTACAAATTATAATTGGATATAGAAGTTCCAACATTCGAAAATTCGAGTTCAGTCGAGAGAAGAAATATCTCGACCGAACATAACCGTGATACGAATTTATTAGTGAGTTTTAATAAGAACCATCTATAATTCGCGTACATTTGATTTTAGCAAAAATATAAAGAACAAGTGCTAGAAAGCGTAGGTAATAAAAATTGTGATTTTAATGACGAATATAGTTGCCACGGATCTGAACCAAATTTAAGAGCGGCTAAATAATACGGTGGTATATCATAATACAATAATGAACCCACAGTTACTTAAAAATTTAAGTTAAACCAATAATAATTAAAATTCTTGACAACGGTGAAATAGACTTAGGTAATGCTATCACTTTTACACGAAAATTCAGTCTCAGCATGTGTAGCTTAGTGACTCTTTAAGGGCCATTGCTTATTTTCAGCACTTCCCATTATAAAAATGTTCTGTGATACTGAAGAATAAATAACTCGCGTACTTTAGATCATTCAACGATGAATACAAATTTTTAGATATTTTGTTGATAAATGTAAACTTGTAGAATCATATTTGTTTTTCTTCCTGGAAAACAAATATATTGAAAATCAGAGCACTGGATAGTTTTTATTGTGATTTCATGATGATTAAACAGTGTTTTAACCGTTTAATGTAATCGATTCCTGTGAACATCCAGCTTCGTGTGACATGCTTAAAGAGTCTAATAATTAAGTTAATGGCTAAAGCCTAAATAGAAGTTGCTCCTTTTGTTACGTCTACAAATGTATGCTTTCCACTCCGGCATAAACTCCTTACTAAATAAAGGAAGAAGTTCAGACAAAATCTCGGTTATGAGTGGCACGAATGTTAAATTTTAGCTCTTAAGCTATGCAGAATTTCTTCTAGGTGCGGATAACCTATAAGCTCAATTCACGACGATAGTGATGAACGATCGTTGTAGAACTGTGCAGAGCATATATCATGCTTGAGTAGCACAAACTTCAGACGTTGCGCCAAATGGCGGCCTCCAGTTTGTGATATACTCAAATAGAGTACGAATCAATTACTTATACATGGCATTGCTGTATCATTCACCTATCCTATTTAGATTTACACTCGCATTTCCAGAAAGCTAAATAATAATAATAATTCTCAAATAGATGTAATCAAACCTAAACCGTCATCTTTATAAAATATAAAGCTTTTCTAAATTCGAAATTAAATAGTTGTGATGATTAAGATACCAACTTATTGTGAAAGAAATTTAGATACACTACGTAAAAGACAGGAAATATTGCATTTTATGGTGTAGGCTCAAGTAGAATTAGTCAAAGATGCTCTGAAGCGTCATTTGATATTCTACGCGCCAAATTCCTACTAGCTGTTTATAATTATACTCTTAGAGATATCAGACGTCCAACAGTTGAAATGCAAATATAACTGTACGTTTCAATGTAGTCTCAAGTATAATTCTTTATTGTCTCAGAAATGTATGAAGATTTTTGAAACTAGTTCCCAATTGCATACTAATATGACTTATAATAATACCCGTAGAGATAATTCACGCTAACTTAGGAACAACAAGAAAATTGATCTTGAATCGTTTAGCATTAAAAAGACCGAATAAATAGAAGCGTTGGCGGAAGATAATAGCCGTGTTTTCTCCAGCATACTCGCGCGAAAATGTCTGAGAACATGAGAGGTTATAAAAGTAATAAATGATTAAAGCATAACTCAAATAATTGATAATATTTATCGTCTTGATAGATGGGCTTTACACGTCAAAGATCAAATTTCTTTGGAACCTGTATCACTCCCGGTCCATGGAAGTACGTCTGTACCAAAATTTAGAGTTAGAAATACAGAAATCAATCTTATCTTTTAAAAATAGCACGTCTGCAGGCCACGATGAGTTGGTTCCGACCATATTGAGGATGCTGGTTACATTTGCGGGGCGTTGACTAACTCTTTTCATACTTAAATTAATGAGACAACTGTGGTTGCACCACAATTCCTACTTTAAAAAAGTAAATTGTTATTAGTGTAACAAACATCGTGATATAAGCTTAATTGAAGTCGAATTTGTGTATTATTACGTACTAGAGAGAATTAATTTGGATTTCGGTCAGGAACAGGTCGGACAGATAATATTAAGGTTTAACTTATTAAAAAGTAGAAAATTGAGTTAATGAAATAGCATCCAATTGTTGTAATTATACGTATTAAGATGAGACAAAGAGCCACTATTAATGAGTAAATAAATCACATATAATTCGTCAATCACAGGAAAATAAGCATAAAATGTATTGGCATAGTAAGCAGTGTATATCGATATGTAGTATTAAAAGGAAAAAAACTTGATTAGACAATTAATTGTAATCAAATTGAGAAGCATAATACTATCCAATACAACAGCTAAATGAAAGAGAATTGAAAACTGACCGCAATAAATGATTAAGATTTTCTAAAAGAAAATAATATACACTATCTTTTGGAGATGAATTATTAAACTACTTCTAACCAAAGTTAGATACTATTTGTGGCGGAGAACTAATATATATGCAATTGTTTATTAGGTGTTGCGCACCTAGTAACAAATTAGTTCAAATATGACCAGAAGATAGTATTAACGGAACGTATAACCCTGTGCACATTCGTTTCGTGCCTATTGGAGACCGTTAGTAGGAGAAATTACGCCCTTTACCCACTATGTTTTGGTGAGGAATGTGGGGAATATAGGACGGTACAATCTCTTATACGAACGTGTAAATCTCCAGTAGTGTAGCTATATAAAGTCTTCGAAAATGCGACTTCAAAGCCAACTCACTATATATTGTACATATACGAAGCCATTAAAGAGTACCAACACTATGGCTATTGTGTCAATACCCGATACCATCTCTGGTCATATTTGAACTAAATTATTACAAAGTGCACAACATTTAATATACAATTACTTCTAGCAACATTTCTTATTTTCCTCTTGTTATTCACTTCCGCATTTCTTTTTCCGCGTTTAATTCAATTAAGCATGTATTTTGAAGTTACATTTCAATAATCACTGTACCTTTTAGCAACCAAAATAAATTATATTAGCATCCACATCATACTTTCATCAATATTAACAAAAATAATCACTATAGTTCTGTTCTTTATATCCTGACATTCTTGAAATAAATTATCTAATAAATAATAGAGCATTGTTTCCACTCAATGAATAATTATTTTAACATAAAATACCTAGTTAAATACCCAATAGTACACACAATGTATGACATGTTTGGGATATATATATATATATATATATTGAAAACACTGAATGTATATATATATATATATATATATATATATATATATGAGATCGCAAACTTGATTTAAATAACTGCTCTCACCGCCAACGCAACCAACGATCGGTTAATTGTATAAACGTTTAGTTCAATACCATTTCACTAGGTAGAGTGCAGTGTGTTCTTTAATGACTGATTTCGGGTCTAAGATGCCGTAAAGACTTCCTCCAAATGAAGAACCATCAAAAAATATATTAATTAGTATGTAATTATATTTTGTGTGCAGCGTACGGCAGAGTGGATCAGTGGTTTAAGTCACTAACACCGAAGCAGATGATCCCAGGCTCGAGCCCTGTCCACGGCATACACGAAGTACTTGAAGAGTTACCAATAATGACGAATACGGTCTACTGCATGAATCGCCTATTCAACGCTATACAATGCTTAGTTTATACTTATATATATTGGAAGTATCAAGAAATTTGAATTAGAAATGCAATTTTTAATTTGGCCATTTCTTTAGGTATTCGGCACTCTTTAGCATACATTGTATGCATTACCACACAACCGAAGCCACGCCTTTCATGCAATCATGTTATATCCTAGTACGTTTTCGTCAGCTTTTTCTTTCTTTGCATTCAATTTGATATCGCTCTCGCTTCTAATACCACGACAATTATCACAACTATGGCTAGAAATCGGTCAATTTGGTAAATTATATTTCCCGCTTATCAAACTAGCTTATAAAAATAGCATGAATGAAAATTTCGTTATGATAGATAGAACGAAAAACTCAAACTGATGAGTAAATTAAAACAGCCAGTTTCAAAAATTGTTTTTATTATCAATATTGGACAACAAACTAGAACCATCATGATTAATAGTTACAAAATGCAATTTTAACTACAGAACACAATAGATCCCGATGATCCGCTACAGAACGTGTTCTCAGAGAACAGTGAAACATTTTGTAGCACGATAAAATCGATCATAATTCCCATTTTCAAAAACGTCATAAGAATTACTTGGATAAAGCAAACCATGCAGCTCAACTAAGATAGTAATGTTACGAAGATGATTCTACAAGAAATCTGCATCATGATATCCACTTTACTAGACTCAATGCCATATTCCTCAGGGTTTCCAAGGAAGAAAAATGTTGCGCACGTGGACCCATCCTGGGTACTATGCTACTCAACTTGAATTTAGCTTACTTTAACTGTTTCTGCCATGTCAAAATCCGCCTATCTTAGTTCTTATGTCAATCTCTTCATCAACCCACTTTTTTTCTAACGAGGAGCACATATTGGCTGATCAAACAATACGTCCACGAATGTCAACACTAGCTATTTGTTATTGGAAACGTACATTAGCTATTCTTCTCAAATAACGATGGCGAATGTCTATAAGTCCAAAATCATCAACTCTTATGGGCCAAGTCTCACTAGAGTATAATAAAGCTGTGTATAGATGCATTGTTAAAATGACATTTAAGGCAGAGTGAAATACTCGTTTCTCTATATTTTGGCGAAAGATACTCTAGTTTCCGCGACTCTTGTACTTGCCTCCTCAGTAGTATTTTGTGAGTTATTGATGAAGCTGCCTATTAAAATTTTACAGAACTTCACTCTGTGGTCGCAGAGTTGGATTGAGTGATCCTGTAAAAGTATCTTACATTTAGGTGCTAATTTTACACCGAAAGCCGGAATAACGACAGCTAATCTATTTAAACCGGCTTGAGCAGAATCTCATGTCTAACACTACGATATCGTCTGCATAGTCTAGATGGACTAATTTTCCGCCCGGAAGAACTTCAGCACCTACACCCTGAACGTATGGGAAAGTTTTGTACATAATACCATCTATTACAAAATTAAAAAAAGTAGGAAATTGGACAGCCTTGACGAACGCCACTACTGATAATAAATATTGGGTGTTTATTCGTATTATACCTTAACACGACCATAATTGTGTAGAGAACGGGTACAATATTTAAAAATTTGGTGGGCAAACAATTATTGGATACAATATCGAATAGAACCTGGTGATTCAAGAGTCAAATGGATCCGTGAAGTCTATAAAGACGGTGATATACATTTCGCTGTTCAAGAACCTGTCTTATCTATATAACCTCATTCTGACTGGTGTCCTAATTGCCCTTCTCCAGAATCTGATTCATGCTAAGCGCTAAGATATTTGAAGCAAATAACTGGAGTTAAACTCATACTACACAGGAATTAAAATTGTCTTTTTTGAAGATATGAATTGATGGTTGACTCATCCCAAGCAAGCCGCACGGTCGCATAATTCGATATAGTACGAAAATGGTTAGTCCACTCTCCCGGATTTATATCACCGCCATTCTTAAAAAGCTCGGAGGAAAATCATCGGGGCCTGCAGCTTTACCACGTTTAATAGAGAGGATTGTATCTCGCACTGCATCTCTAATTGTTGTTCGAGATTAAAAATCCACATTGTTGACAGACACGTTTTCGGGAATCGGAACTGACACATGAAACAACGAAAATTCATCCTTCAAATAGCCAGTCCACCTATCAGGATAACTTATTTTATCGACTATTAGATGGTTGTTGCAATCCTATATAGTTTCGCTAAATTTTTATTTATCGAATCCGTCGAGCCTATAAGTTGGAACAAAATGCGATTATCAGCACTGAGTAGTGAAACTTATCGTCGTCCAAATTTAATTCTAATTTTTGTGATCAAGACCAGTTAACTTTAATATTAGAACATATTCACATTTTTATCGGAAGGACGGTTGTTCAAATTTGTTTACATCTGCGTGAGATTCTAATATTTTATTTATTTTTACAGAAAGCTCAAGTGAAATTCTATAATGTATAGGTGCATGGCCTGAGTAGACATAAATTTTCCCAAACGAACGACAATCCTGGATGCAATCAGCACATTTAAAACTAATTGCTACATTATCCATTTGAGCCCACCGTTGTCCGAGAGCCGCAGGACGCCATATGGCAAAACGTCTAACAGTGCGTCTGGAATTTGTACTACGTTCCGCACAGCTATCCAACAGTTGCTCACCATTATCATTGTGCAACGAGCTTTAAGTATGCCTTCCACATGAATAAAATTCTGTTACTGCAGCGCCAAACCTGACCATTCCTTCCATCAATAACCCTGAACTTCTAGCTCTACATAGTAGAGCTTAGGTTGGGTATAAGGCGTCCTTGATATTGTCTGTGCTGCAATCAGTGTGAAAAACGAAAAGTCAACGTCGAGTAAGGTTTCTGATATTGATCTTAAATGTATTTATGCGTGCTTAACAAAGTCGTCTATTAATAAGGATCCATTAAGTTAAACAAGCTTAAGCTCGTGAGCAAAGGACAATACGGATGGTTCAACTAGTCCTGTAATGCTCGTAGGATCCTGTATTCTGGTTTCAGATACGCAACATATATCGATCTCTAATTTAACGTTCGCACATTAAAAACGCTCACGTTAAAACCAAACCCAAGTTTAATTAATGGTAGTTTACTTGAATTATTTTGGATATTTGTCAATCTGATATTGGGCCCAGCGATGTTATTTACACCAAATATTCTACAAGTGTTATTGTTTGATTGAGAAGAGAAGTATAAAAAGAAGCAGAATCGGAGATGAAGACGTTTGTGGTATTCTAATTTCGATTATCCACTAGCACGTCTTGGTACATCAAACGTGATCATGAGTTTTAAAAGGCTTAATCGCTCATTCCCAATGGAAATAAATTGGATTTGCAATTTTCCTTCCTGTAAAAGGGACAGCTACCTCCGGTTACCGAAACATGCCGTTCGAGTCTGGTATGCTTGTTCTTATTCTGTGCGCAGATTGTCCGAACTCGAAGCTTCATATGAAATAGTGTGTTGGCTGTGTCCGATTAGATTTTGACATGGCAGAAACAATTAAAGTCACTTACATCCAAATTGGGTAGTATAGGATCCACTCGTCTGCCGGGATAGGGTCATCGTGCACATCTCAGTTCTTGGTTAGAAACCCTAAGGGATATGGCAGCGAATCGAGCTCAGTGGCGATCTTGTTGCAGATGTATACTAGAATCATCTTCGTAACTTTCTTTTCTTAGTAGGGCAAAGTTAGTTGCGAGGTTCGGTTTGTTTATGACGTGATACGGTGAAATCCACAAGGAAGCTGTGTTACTGATGTCGCCTTGCCCGAATGCTAACTTGGCCATAATGGTGTTGTGGAGAGGTTTAGTTTGCTTCATTTCTGTGAGTTATCCTGATAAATTTACTCATAGTAGCAAGGTTTTCCTTCTCTCTCTACCCCTCTCCCTCTCTCGTAAATCTCAATAATAATTCATCTAAATTCACTTATATACTTTTCTTCCACTCCTCATGGTTATGTCAGTGAAACATTAGTCACTTGACTTTTGTGTGGCTGGAAATGATGATGAGATCCAGCACGGTTCATGCTACCATTCTGCAGTTGACTAGTTTGTTGCCGCCGTGCGTCATGCCGGAAATTTATATGGGTACGGGTCCCAAACATTTTATTTGTGTCAGCAGCAACTTAGCTTCTTGATGATGAGGTCTACATAGCTGAGCAATTGTCACCTAGCTCCCAGTCTTAACCATATAGCCAATTTATGAAATGGTAGCTGGACAAGTGGATGTGAACCGTTTCTGTCTATTTTTCGCCATTGTTTTGTTACGCGCTCGTACTTATCAAAACTCTGCTGAAGTAAATTCGCTTGAAATGTAATAACCTAATTAACTTTTTCTTCCATTGTATCGTGTAACGTATGGAGTAATTTTGATTAATAAAAATGTGCTTATTGACGCGCATAACAAGTAAATTTACGTAAAAATACAAGGAATAACAGTCACTTTTTAAGTCAATACATTATTATAATTGTGGTTGAATCTCTCGCTTCGTGCTCTAAAGATGGCAGTTTTTCAATTTCAAAATTACATACAAATACAAGCTGAGATCAAGATTTCCCGGCTGGTAAATTATGCCATTAAAATAGAACTAATGAGGCCTCTCGAATATACTCCAGAATAAAAATTAAAAATGTGGTTTAAATATATAAAATATTTCTATACTTTGAACCATGGATTGTGTGCAACGTGATTGCTGAGAACACCGGAATTAGTAATATTTTAACAAAGCAGAAAAAGAACTATTATGCGTAATAATCTATACTAACCAGATGGTAACAAAATAGACGATGAAGCAGATCGTAGAGATGCATTGTTCAATGGTTGGCAATTTTGATTTTCATAAATTGTTGGTTGGCCTGGGATAATAATTGTTTGTGGTGTTTGACTACTGGTACTGTCTATTGAAGCGCTTGCAGTTGATTGTCCACTGTTAACAAGTTGACCAGCATGACTAGATGTCAAAGGTAGAGTTGTTGGGCAAGTTGATGCCAAAGGAACTCCAGTTGACGCCAATGTTGATATTGATGTTACTGCAGTAGATGAGGATATTGATAAAGATGAGCAAGGTAGTGCCATAGTTACGGACGCAATAGCATTTACACCCAAGCTGGAGGAGAGGGAGTTTGCTAAAACAGAGTTATGTGAAGTAGAGGATAAATTGTTCGCAACAGACTGTGCGTTAATGCTAGAAACGGATGTAGATGTGGTAGCGGCAATTCCACAAATCGGTATCGCAGACTCTAATGTACCAGCAGATATTGAAGCAATCATGTCAGTTGTCGTCGCCGAAATCGGGGTTACAGCAACACAGTTACCACCAACACTAGTGACAGTAGAGAGGGTGTTCAGAGTGACGATGGAACTGGAACTTGAATTTGCTGTCATGTCTGACAAAGAGCGCTGTTGAGTGTTTGCCGCGGCCGCAGCAGCAGCAGCAGCGCGCATACTATTCTGCTTGTTTTGCGAGTGAAGCGCAAAGAACGCCGGGTGGTATTCTGGGTGCTTTCTGATCCAAGTGATAAACTGAATATTTTTTAAATTAAAGAATATATGTATACACATAAAAAATATGTTACAAAATATAAACTTTGTGCAAACAGAAGAAATTGTTAAAAACAATGTTATTTCGACGCTGATGGCGAGAAATAGTCCTAATAATGACCAGCCAACGCCTATATTTACAAACATTTATGATTTGACGATGATCAGACATCCGGAGAACAGCGCGTGTTACTAAAATTGGCGTAAAATACCTCTACAATGTTGTTTTTGTGGTAGAAGGGCAATCGCAATCTAGTTACGCATCTAATTCCCATCGATTCTACAGAGGACAATGAAGCGTACTTTGAACAGTTGCACAAAATTATACGCGCGTTTATTGTAAAGATTATACGCTGTACGCTCCTCATCATTTAACTAACCGAATGCAGTGTTCTGACATTTTAAATGTACTGTTATAAATCTCAGTAAGGGTAATTCATCTTTGAATTTTCCACAATCGAAATTTAAATAACTTCAGTCTTCGTATTTTGGCTAATTGATTTAAGAACATGTCATAGATTTCCGAAATTATTGAAGCGCTAATTAATGGAAAACGATACGCCACTCCGCGAAGAACTCATTTGAGAACACAGATTCTAAATTGATTCGAGTAACTAAATGTACATTTAATATTTTACGATTAACAAACATTCAGTTAAAGTCAACTAAAATATTGATGGTTATCCCCATAAGAACTTGGTTGATCAACAATTTAGAAATCCCACAAGTTTAATGGCGTTTTAAATTTTAGACCAACTTCAGGTGGATATTTACCTAGGTAGAACACATAAATAAGGCGATCTAGACGTCTTCACGTCGTTTCGGCAGTCGGTTTTAAAACAGTGACATCGGTGATAAAGCTGCATTCAGTTGACACTGAGTCTCTTCAGAAAAACTATGAAGCCGTACACAGTTAACACTGCGTAACAATAACAAAAGAAGCATAGACAATTAGACTGCAATAAGATTGTTACAGAGCCCAATTCGATGCCATATCCCATAGGTTTTTATACAAAAAACCGTAATGCGAACGAGGACCCTATTTTGATAGACAAGCAAGACCCATACTGTCCAATTTGATTGTAGCTGACATTAGCTGAACATGACATGTCATAATATACCTACCTTCTTTTGTATGCTAAACTGGTTCTAGATGAGAGTAAATATTCTAGTGAGCAATGAACTTGCATGCTTACGTAATAGATGACCTAACAAGGCAAGTTATGGAGCCTTATATGTTTGTCAAATGGTGAACACCTGTTGGCTGACAGATATCGGTTGCTTTTTTTGGTAACCTATGTGACCTGTTTCCCACACAACGGTGATCGAGTGTCCGTATTTTCTGAAGGACTACTATAAAGGACTAAATCACAAGCGTAAAGCGTAACTGTACGTACGTAGACATCACACACAGCTTTTAAGGCTTTGAGTTACTCATATTTCCTGAGTTACTGAGATAGCTACCAAGATAAATAAAATAGTCAAATACCACGCCTTAAAGCCACAACGTCGAAGTGATTGATGAGTGATCCTGAAGAAGTATTTACCATTTAAAGGTTAGTAATTTCATAACGAAGGGACCAAATTGATTCAAGGATCTCGAATAACAAAAAACTATCGTCTACCTAGTCGATATCGACTAATCAAATGCTGGTAACAACTTCTATGCTTGTTTGCCGAACGTATTAAAGAGTATACTTCATAAAGCAAACAACTGAAATATATTTTTAACTTGGAAAATGGAAATCCTTCATGGGCACTACTGAAGGTAGAAATATTATCATAATTCATTATAGATCCTAATACGACCATAAGTGCATGTGGAAAAGCATGTGCAATATTAACAAATAATGTCGCCATCCTTAAATAAGGTCAGAGGCATGTCGTTGGAGCCTGCAGCTGTGACAGGTTTTTGGGATTATATTACATTTATTATTTACAGCTCTGGTGAATGTTCACGATAAATATACTACATTGTTGATACAAGCCTAATATTGAAGTTTGATACTGATACAGCCCACCCATTAACACAACACATTTTATCGGTTATTAGATTTAACATATCCATGATTGGTGATTTCACGACTGGAAATTTAAGTTTCGCTATAATCAAATTTATCCTAATTTCTTATTGATTAATGGTTGTTGATTAGTCCCGTCACTACGAAGGCTTTCACAGCATTAGTACTTACCACCGGAAATATTAAATACTGTCTGGTGCAAAGAACTAATATATCTGCAAATATGTATTAGGTGTTGCGAACCTAGTAACAAATTATTTGAGTTGTGACCAGAAGGAAAAACCAAAATCAGCATGAACGGAAAGTATAATCTCACGCATATTAGTGTCGTGCTTACTGGCGACTCACTAGTAGGAGCCGGTATTGCGCACTTTAACCACTATATATTTTGGTGAATATTCCACATTCTTCAACCAAATATATAGTGGTTAAAGGGCGTAATATCGGCTCCTACTGATGAGTCGCCAGTAAGCACTAAACAAATGTGCATGAGAATTCTTTCGGTAGACTTGTTTCGTCTTTATTAGAAATTCGTCACGTACTCTCAAGAATTTTTCGCACAAAAGGCACGAATCTGGGCACGTCCGCTCCGGAGCCTTTTGTTCTAACCTTGCCACACGCTATGAAAAATTTGCAGTCATACACTAAATAATATGCCTTGGTTAGTTTCTCTTTTAGGTGAAGTCTATATGACATCTCTTTAAGCATAAAGTTACAAATAATTACCCGTTTCGTGCTTACTGGCGACTTATCAGTAGGAGCCGGTATTACGCTATGTAACCACTATATATTTTGGTTAGGAGTGGGATAATAGGAGCTATTTCACTAAGCAGTAAATGTCATGTGTACAATGCATTTGTACGAGCAGTTCAATTATACGCTAGAGAGACTTGATCACTTAGAATTGATGATTTTAGACGCTCATATGCATTCAACCAGTTATTTTAGAATATCCCACGTAAGGTACCAAAAAAGAATAACCAACACTTACATCTGTACGTGTTTTTTATATCGGCAAAATGTGCTACTCCTAAGATAAACAAATACGGATCCATCACCTGACAGGATTGGTCAATTTTAACGTAAGCCTTCAATATGATTTCTCAGTGGAGCAGTATTCTTTCAGCCAGCAACAAATTGACCTGACAAAATTTGACAACAAAAACGGCTAAGAACGACTACAAACAATCACCCTTAACTTAAAACGGTCATTGCAGAAACAATTTCTGCCTAACCATAACGACGCTAGGCTTATTAACCTTCATCTAAAACTTAATGATTAGAAATAAATTTTCCTATCAAACGCTTATCGAAACTGTATAACATGTAAAACTGTATAACAAGCATCTTGCTGCACTTAGCACAAGAAAATTAAGCTGTATTTGGTAGGCCAAAGTAAAAGTAAAAGACATTCAAATACACGTGCTTCGCAATTGTTTAGCAAACAAATTTTAAAAAATCAAATCAAATGGGCATTATAGCCACAAGCACCAAGCTCATTTTATTTAGCCAGTCGAAGAGCATAACAAAGCTATCATCACTTAAGAGTCCTTCTGCATTTTGACCTTCCTTTGTCATTACCACCGAAAAAGTATTATTTGCACTGCAATGCTGTGTCGCTGGCTAAATAAAATAAGGCATATTATTTTAAGTGCGCGGTGAAAAAAATCAATTACATTACCACACGTAAATTAAATGGCTAAACAAATAGGCGTTTGTCAATGAAGCTACGAAAAATTTACAGATAAGACAACTTACTTGTTTGTTCATGTCCTGGTTAGTAACACCAGATGCTTTTATTCTATTGATCACCTGATTTACAGTGGCTATTGCTTCTGGAGTTGCTTTTGACGCCAGCGCAGCAATTTGCGCCATCTTTTCTTCATTAGATGACGTGCTGCCACCAGCTACAGAAATCACGGCAGAAGAGGATGGACTTTGACAACTTGAGCTAGCTACACATGCCGAATGCGAAAGACTTTGAGTCTGTTGTAAAAGTAAAACAAAGCACAATAAAGGGCATGCTTCATTAGCTTATTCTACAAAGCTGTAATGCATTGTGGACTGATGAAGAATATTGAAAGACGTTCCAGGATATTTCCATAAAAGTAGTTCACCGGAAAATATCCTGTATTAGCCACAACACAGATCAATTAAAAGATAAAGAACAACTTACATTGCTTTTAATATGTACATCTGTATTAAACTCTATCCAGTTTTGTATTATCTTAAGTTTATCGTAGGTTGTAGTAATCACACTCTTGTGATTACTGAACAGGTTCAAAATATATTACCCGGACAAAAACACTTAGTTGACTTCAGGTACCTTAAAGGGCTTGTTGAACTTAGCTCCGTCATCTTTTAGGAGATCCTATTGCACGGCGTTGATGTGGTGCTCTATTTTACCTTACAACTAATTACACCTTTTTATTAGACCCACTGATCGCGTTATTGTGAATACGCGTTAAACCGCCTGGAAATAAAATTGATAAATCCCGTTCAGACTGGTCTATTTATATCTATTGCAATCAAGGCCGGTCTAAATTCGTTAGGGATTAGCCCGGTGTTTTTAAAAGTTAAAACAAATTTACCGCACACGTTCGCATATACACACGCGCGATATACATATATATATATATATATATATATATATATATATATATATATATATATATATATATAGTTAAATATGTATTAAAGGCAACTAGGTATAAGAACCAAATCACTGACTTTCAAATCTTAGTACATATATTTCAGTTTGACCTACGTTAGACAACTTCTTATCGTGCTCTAACGATAAACAAGATAAAAACATTTCAAATAAAGGCAGTTAGTTATACTATGCGGCGCGACTAGTTAAGAAGTGGATTGTTGTCTATCTTGAATTTGAATACTTCATTTAATTAATTGTGTATTTAGTTTCACATATATTATGAAATCATTAGATGCAATCTTGTGTAGTTAATTTTCAAAAAAATAAAAATAACTGAATTTTAAAATACATTGGACATTGAAAGCAATTTAATTGAGAAATGAAACGTATTATTAAAAATAAAATTTGTAACTAACCGTAGGCACCACAACACAGGAACCCCGATTACCACTTCCAACGGATCCATGAGAAACACCACTACCACTAATGCTACGGACGCTTATTTGGTTATTTGCGACAATTCCTGAATTGACCACAGCATTTTCCGGTTGAATATAGAGTGATTGATCATTTGTGCGAATTGTGACGGAGTTAACTGGAGCAGATGCCTGATCAACACACGGAAAAACTTTACCAACAATGGCGTTTGAATTACTACCAGGAGCATATCCCGTTCCGTTGCTTGTGTTATAGACAATTGAACTGCTTGCAGTAACGTTTCCGACTGCAGGACCCTGATAATGATGGACTGTTGTTGGATGCTGGGAAGGCAACCCACCCGGACCGTTGTAACCTGTTTCTCCGGGCTGTGAACCACGCATCGTTGAAATTCGTCTTCGGAGCAACTTATTATTGTGCCAACGCTGCTGAAGTTGTTGTTGTTTTACTCTGTACTTGTTATTTAAGCAGAATGGTACAACACATTTGGGTTCGTCGCAACATCTTGCATGGTGGAAGCAAAGATTTAGTAATTGCCTACACAGAGTGCATTGACCCGAGCCCTTCTTTTGACAATACCGAGCATGGCAAAGCACACGCTTCATTTGCGTGCAAGTTTGCATTCTGCAGTTTGCATCACGACACTGACAGGCATGCGTCAATGACTTTATACACCTATCAATGCTGCTACGCCGATCCGCAGCAGTTGCTGATGATGTGTTTGCCGCACTGCCCCCGGCACCAGAAACACCAATTGCACCAACATAGCGTTCTGATTCAGAGCCCAATGAGCTTCCCGGTGTATTGCCAGATGTCGATACACCTTCTTCGTCAATTCCTAGTCCATATTTTACCATCTTGTGCGGATGTTGCTCTCTTTTATAACATCGTGAACAAAGGTCATACTCTTCGCATTCCATACAATGCCATCTGGTCTCGATTTGCATATTGCATGCGTTGCACGTGTATAGAAAACCTTGTCTGCTTTCCATATGCAATTCGTAAAGCATCACCATTGTGCTGTGTTTGGAGCGACGTAAACTGCTAAACTCCAAATGTTTTTCTCTGGCTAACTGTAGAAACGCATCTCTGCTCTCCATCAACTCTGAATGAATTAACCCGTCAGGGTCTGTGATAGGCGGAAGAGAAGCGGCAGAGTTATGTCCGTGCAATCTAATTACGAAGAAAATTTCCTTCAGTTTTTCCATAATGTCGTAGACTTTGCGAGAAAGCTCTGTAGCTCCATCAACTGGCCCGTCTAGCTTTTTCCTTTTACTAGAAGTTCCATTTCCACCACCACCTTTCTTGCTTCCTTTTTTGCGTTTTGCTTTATTTTTCTTTGCAGAAGATCTCTTATCTGCATCTGAAAAGTTGGAATCCACATCCATAGCATCACCTCCGTCAGTGTCATCATCCTCTGCCTCTAAGGCCATTTGCTCTTCTTTTCTTCTTCGCTCTTCTTCATCATCAAGTTCCTGGCATAAATTTTTTTAAATAATATTTATTTTTCCCTTGCATTGAAACTCGTGTAGACAAAGTAACAGACAATTTGCAGCCAACCTAACTTTCTAACAAATGTCGGTACTCTAAGATTTTCATTCTGACATCTTCCAGGTAGAATATAGCGTGACATAGATATTAAATTACCAAGCTTATTGCTAATAACATACAAATTATACACTAAACCAAATAAGACGATATTTGTAAACTCATGCTAATAGAGTATGACTCGAAGAGAAATTCTATTCTTTAGTCCACGTTGCATGTATTTATTATGTTCACACTCATTATTTGCGTAAGTCAATGGAGAAAAGTTAATTTAGACTTCAATTAGTTGTGTCAATTCAACAATAGCCAGAGTAATGAGATTTTCTCTGGCGCTTATAATTTCCTCAAAATTTAAATTGGATTTAAACCATTGACAAGATCATAACAGTAGGGTAGTGCGGATAACTAGGTGTTGCAAGCCTAGTAACAAATTGGTTCAAATTTGACCAAAGAATGAAACAAATACAATAGGAACGGAACGTATAATCTCGCGCACAGTCGTGTCGTGCTTACCGGAGATTAATCAGAAGAAACCGGTATTACAACCTTTACCCACAATATATTTTGGTGAAGAATGTTGAAAAATTGTACGATACAATATCCTATATGGATAAGTAAACCTACAGTAGTGAAATTGACTTCATATAAAGTATTCCATTTTTCGATTTCAAGACCACCTTAATATATATAATACAACAAGTCTGTGAAGAGTACCAACAATATGGCTGAGTCAGTTCCTGATACGAACATTATTGTTGCCGAAAAGGTGCATGGTACCAACAATATGATTGCGGGTTTGGTACATGGTACCAACACAATGAATTTAAATGTGTGCAAAAAATTCACTAAAATTAATAATTACAACTATTTCTGAACACCTTTTGCTTTAGAAAATCCATAAACTCTGGCATTGACCGATATCAGTTATCACATTTCGCAGTAATCATGACATCATTCAATTAAATATATAGCAGCTAGATAATGTTTTTTGCGGATAACCAATGAATATGGAATTTTATATTAGGTGTTACGCATCATCATCATCATCATCATCATGTCCAGCCACACAAGAGTCAAGTGACTAATTTTTCACTGCCATATAACCATAAGGAGTGAAAAAAAGTATATGTGAATTTAGACAAATTATTAGAGATTTACGAGAGAGGGGGTAGAGAGAAGGAATACCTTGTTTCTTACGCCAATTTGGTGCTGGATGAGAGAACAGAGCACTATTGGGCAATCGAAATGAGGGCATACGCAAAACGTGACCAAGCCAACGAAGTTGATGGAGCCTTATTCGTTTTTCTAACGATGAACACTTATTGTCAGATCTAAAAATACGTCTACGGATGTCAACGTTAGTTATTCGTTGTTGGTAACCAGCATGTGCTATACTTCTCAAGCAACGATGATCGAATGCCTGTAAGCGTTTCAGATTATCAACTCTAAGAGGCCAAGTTTCACTAGTGTATAGTAAGACTGCGCGTACAGATGCATTGTAAACACGACTTGTAAGGCAAAGTGAAATATTGGCGTTTCTCCATAAATGACGAAGGTTCGAGAAAGCTACTCTAGCTTTCGCGATCCGTATTCTCACCTCGTCGGATATATTGCCTACGTTATTGATAGAGCTCCCAAGATATGTAAAGCTGTCGACTATGTCAAGATCTTCATTCTGCAGTCGCAACGTTGGAGTGAGTGTTGGGTGATCCTGTAACAGTATCTTACATTTAGAGAGTGCGAATTTCATACCGAAAGACGGAACAACGTCTGTTAATCTATTTAAGGTGGTGTTACGCACTTAGTAACAAATAAGTTCAAATATGATCAAAGAAAAAAACAAAGAAAGCAGGAACGGAACGCATAATCTCGTGCACATTAGTTTCGTGCTTAATGGCGACTCATCAGTAGAAGCCGGTATTACGACCTTTGCCAACTATATATTTAAGTAAAGAATGTCAGAAAAGTAGACGGTACAATCTCCTGTGTGAATGTGTAAACCCGCAGTAAATCTAACTTCGGAACAAATTCGATAAATCTTAATTCAAAAATATTTCCGGACAAGAAATTTAAGGACTATTTCAGAGTCACGTTACCAGTGAGAACCCATCAATAATTTTTTTTAAATTTGAGCACCTGACAATGTAAAGGAATTAAGATTTTACCTATCTATGAGTGCTATCAATTGCCCCGCAACTGTCAATTGTGGTATCAACTCGAACTTTATTGATGAGATTTTAAAGCATCATCACTATATATATCTATAATAATACAGTGAGATTCTATTGGTATATGCTTTCACAATGAAAAATACATGAATGCTCAAAGTCTACTTCGATGAATCATTTGTCTTTTCTGTACTATACTAGCTCCTCAGAAAAATATTGAGATTGGTTCTTTCGTCCGTCATTACATTTATTAACTGTAATAGATCAACATGCAAAAAATTGTGCTTCGATATCGCAAATAAAATAAGAAATATAGGTTTACAGTTCAAATAAAAAACAGATCTCATCTCGACTGAAACATGTATTTCTTCAAATAGTCAATACAGAAAAGCAAAAATGATTATTTTGGAATAGTTTATTCATAATTAAGCAACAAAAGGGAAAGGTTTACCTGGCATGACTCACACACACATAACCAAGTTTTTCTTCAGTTCGTAAAACAAATTTCTTATTACTAATTAAATGCAGCTAGATGAAGCAATCGGCAATCCCTTTTAATTTATTCTTTCGGAGAACTCCCAGATATACGTCTGATTTGAGGTGCTATTTTTGGAATTTTGACAATTACAGATTTCTCTTTGTCAGTTCAACAAAATGCTCTTAGTTCCGCTATATTAGCAATCAATCAGTTCTGCGTAAAAATCACATTGCCAGAATTAATATGAAATTTACTCGTGCTGCCAAAATATACATTCGTATAAGAGACTATAATGCCAAAATATCCCACATTTCTCGACAAAATATATATTTGGTACAGGGTGTAGTACCAGCTTCTATTGATGAATTGGTAGCAAGCACAAAAAACGTGTACAAGAAGTTATACCTGGGAGCTCTACTGAAATTTAGACAAATATCAGCGTTCCCGCAAAATAGAAGAGTTAAATTTTTATTATCAACGGTCGAAGACAATTCAGGTAAATTACCATTTATTAAGCGTAGGCTTGGTCCGCACTTCGGCGCATTTAACTTTGGAATAGGAAGTTCTAGCATAAACATCAACTAATTTATCAACCAAAATATTTTGTGTATCAAAACTAGAATTTAGGATCTTATGATTGATATTAAACTAGAGAAATTTTCTTTAAAGTACGTTAATTACTACTAAACTCTTCTAAGAAAAATTGCATCAACCCATTATATATGAGCTTGGTAAATTTAAGTTCACAAAGTAAAGCCTTTTTAACCTAATAGGTATTTGTATACTGTCAAGCTTGTGCGTGTACTCACTGACGTACAATAAAATCAATGACTAACACATCAATTGAACTGCCTATTCGCTGTAATCGCATAGACTACTATCAACTACAGCGTAGACGATAAAGGCGATTTCTCTCTGACCAAAGCTTTCTAATAAGAATAAATTAAATTGTTTCTCATATGCGTTAGGCTCATTGTGCAATGATACAATTGAACAACTAACTTATGGCATCAACTTTAGGTATAGAGTAAAATGTTGCACTACATTATGTTCTCCAGCACATAGTCACGTGTAGACTAAAATATATTGTCATATTTAGTTCAAGATAGCATCAATGACTGCCGCTCTTAACAGAGCACGCATTTCGACCCAGAATATATATTAAACTTAATTAGGAATGAGTGTCAAATTTCAACGAACACGCTGTCTTCCTTGCGGCTAAATAATTTAGGACTGTCTAAAATTTTAAATTAACTATTCTTAGTGCTGAAAATCAGAATAGATTATGGACGATGATAGGATTTGCCAAGCACTCAGTGATTGCCTCAACAGTGGGGAAAACAGAAACCACAGAGAAGATTAATCTTCAATCTACTAGCCCGATCGGTCAAATGAACTTGCCACGCCGTAGTCTGAAAAATAAAGGCTTTTGAATAGGAAACCTGTGGGAACCTATAAACTAACAGTTGAACGAACATATTTGGTTAATACTGCTCTTTTTAAACTTACTATCGGTAAATTTAAAAATACCACATAGCACTATAATAACATAACATACAAATGCATAAAATGAGAAACTAAACTAGCGCTTTAACTACATCAGAAAAACCCAATGGATCACAAAGCCGCAAAAATCATTCAACCAACGGTATGATCTAGTTTTCAGAGATATTAGACATCCAGTTCTACGCAAATATAAACATGTATACCTAGAAATTATAGTTTTATTCTGAATAGAAACTGATACCTTTAATCGTTACTCAATGAAGACTAAAGACATACAATAAAGATATTTCAAATTTTAATTTTGAGCACTCCAATACGAGCGCACGAAAACATACAATAAATCAGACACTTCAAGACTTTTTATGATGGAATACAAAGGTAATTGGTAATGAATTGGGCAACGACAAAGATAATAATAGCATCACTGGCATAAACTGTTATTGAGATCGGTAATTAAAAAACGTTACTTGCAAATAAAAAGAATAATAAAAAATGCGTCTATGATTTATCGCAAAACACACAGGAGCAGAATGACAATAAATCATCATCATCATCATCATCATCAGCAGCAGCAGCAGCAGCATCATCAGCATCAGCATCATCATCATCATCATCATGCAGAAAAATAAAAAAGCTACAAGTGACTGTTTTACTGCCAGTTTTCATAGTTATATTCGGACTGTAAAAGAACACTAGTTCGCCCATTCCTAGGGAGAACATTAAGTACATTAAAGCAGAAAATTAACAACATGTTCAAGACTTATACAAGTTTTGAAAATGATCCGCGTAATATAGCTGAACAAGACAGAATTCAGTCTTCGTGGTCCGATTGCAGGAACTGATAATTAAATTACAAAATTTGTATAAATCTTTACAATAAAATGTTATGGATATGAAGTTTGATTTCTAAGACTACCAAGAGAAAATATGACACACCATTATGCGCCGATTTTTTGGAGCATAATTAACCTGAGCAGAAAATTAAGTTTTCAGTTGTAGAACAATAATATTATACAAGAAAAATTAATTAGTATCATTGAACAAAAATGGTTATACCCGAAAATGGAAAAACATGTACATGTCAGTAAAAAATCCAATAGAAGAACGCATACCTTCAGTATATCCTCCAATGTGTTAGGCCAGAAGTCACCTTCAAAATAGGGTATTTCTGTTGGAGAAACCAACTGATTATCGATGGCGTCACGCAAGATGTTTTTGTAGTCCACCACAATACCTTCAATAATAGATTTCTCCAGCATGCGATGATACCATTCTTGAAGTCGTTTAGCTTTAGGGATCCGCTGCTCAGGAGGGTGCATGTGAAAAATGTAGTCATCACCCTCGCCAGGTGGGCATGCCCAAATGTGTGCCATAGTGTAACCACACCGTTTAGCGTATAAAAGATAACCAACAAGAATCTCGTGATAAACATCTGTCCTAAACTGCTTTGGTCGGAAGTAAAACACTGAATCAAGGTATGCAACATACACACGTCTTCGGTTTGGTTGTGGACACTCAGAGCCGTATTCCTGTACGTAAAGACCGAAGAAACAAACATCCTGTCCATCAATTTCTTGGAAGGCAAAAATTGCTTTCAATCTGTACGGAAAGGACTCTGACAGTTCACCGCTCTCAGTAAATCGTTTCTGCATCAATGGTCGAACTTCAACAGTTTTGTCAGAACTGGCAAGTACACGTACCGTCACCTCTCCCGTGTTAATCTCTTTCTTCTTTAGGAAATCATTTACTCGTTTTTCTAAAAACGCACTTAATCTGTTTGAAGGAAGTCTGCGTGCAGTGTAACGGTTTTCTTTACGTTTCAGACCGCGTTCGCGTCGACAAGTGGGACACACAAATCCTGTAGGCCATATCTCATTCATGTGAAGCGCACATACTTTGTGCCACAACCGACCACATTCTTTGCAGTTAATTGTCTCTTCCTTGACCTTAATGTTGTTCCTTTGTATTTCAAACATTTCTTTTTTAAGTGCACTGTAAAAAACAAATGTAAAGACGAAATAAGTTCTATTTAAAACGGCGAATACGAAATAGAATTATTTAAAAAAATGGCTTCGTTTAAAGGTTCTGGCACCCATATTAAAATAAACAGACAGATCTTTTGGAAATCAAGAAATAAAATTAAATATTAATAACTCAGATTTAGCAGTTAACTTACACAGCAGTTTGTCCAGGTTCATCCGCGAGGTAAATAAGATCGCCAGCTTCAGTAAAGCACTTTTCACACTGGTAGTATTTATCACATACAAGTCCCGTTCCATCTTTATCGCTGAATTTTTGAAATGTAAAAAAAGCATAAGGTGAAGAAGCGTTGGGAAAATTGATCTTTACAACATATCAATCACGCTGCAACTTGAATAAATTCTTTAAATTTTGAAAATATTGAAAAACAGCTACAATAACTTCAAATAGAATACGAGTATGAAGATAATTAGGTTGCTGAAAGCATTTCTATATAGACTCGTTATAGGCCCTTGTCAATTTTTTTTGACAATTGAAACCTTTGAGCACAGCATGTAGGAGCCACTAAAATGACGAAACTAAATAAGGTCATTTACAAAGTTCATCAATAAGTTTTAGTTAGACCAATTACTGAAATAAGTTGTAAAGTATTGAACCTTATTATAAAAACACAACTATATTAAACGCAGATAAATGGCCACTTTTCACCATAACTCAATTCGACTAAAAAATATGACAATTTGTTAAATAAGTTTTGAAAATCGGAGGAATAATTTTAACTAATTGCGCAAATTATACAACAGCTAACGGAAATCAGAAAATTCACAATTAGGGGAACACGCAGACACAGACACGCGCAGTTCACCGGCATATTTCTCGAAAGCTGACTTTCCGAGGTTTAGTTTTCCTCACTTTTGGATGATATCTGGGTATATAAAATCAAAGTAACGAGGTCCTCCCCCTTATAAATCTACCTAATAAGGCGAACCTAAATCATTTCCTGATTGTTGGTATTCTTATGGTTATATTGTTGTGCATGATATATGACATCTTCTGTTTATAAAACGGAGTTAATGTTGTTGCAGCTGGTAGCATTCACTGCGCGTAACTGCTCTTCTTTTCTTTAAAGAACCAATAAATCCAACTAGATGGCGTGACTTTTATAACCAATGTGTAAATTTATTGTGGAAATGTTGATTCTAAACCAGTCATGGATTCCCTTCTTTACCAATTGGCTAGATCAACCTACGCAAAAAAACAGGAACTACTCGGATGCCAAATATAGAAGTGATTTTTTGTACAAAAGTCCGGTAACCTTCAATAAGCTTTTTTCAATTGTACAGAATAATATTATATATTAATATGCATAACATAGTTGCATATTGCGATAGGTAGATAGGACGATTATTAAAAAACGAATCCAAATAAGTTATAATGGCATATTTTATAAAAATTAACCAAAAATTGGTGAATAAGACACATTTAACAAACACCGCTTGTAGTAATAAAGATGTCTGATACCTATTGTATAGATAGTGATATAGATATAGTAAAGTATATATATATATATATATATATATATATATATATATATATATATATATATATATAGTGCTTGTATAGATATCGCGAATATTTACCAAATTAGTAGTCACCACTTTTCAATAAAATATCGAATAGAAAAATGCGATGCACAGAGTTAAATGCGCTCCTGACGGCTTCAAAGCCGCCGACTATACGAAATCTTTCCCTCATTGCGCATAGTACGAACAAGACTAGTCAACGACGTAAAATCTATAAAGCAGAGAACCCGAAATAAAACCCGAAGCAAATCATTGAGAACTACGTGTTTAAGAGATTAAATTGCATTCTTTATTTCTAGCTCTCATTGTCACTCTAGATTAGCTTTCCACGCCGTTGATACAGGCGCACTTATTGAGTTAGAGACTGATCTTCAAGTTGTTTAACCCGTCTATTAGATGCATACTTAGAAATAGAAATCAATCAGATCTTTGCAAAATTGGCAGTACAAAGCAACAACACGCGAGCGCAACTCGCGGTGAGTTAACATATGAAGCATACACTACGCAAAAAGCACCCTTCAAAACATCTGTCAGACTTTTTTACCCCTATTAATTTATATTTTCCCCGGTATTCTTTTAATTTTTGTAAAAAAAAGTGGATGCTTACCTTAAATAAGAACAAATAATATTCTGGAAAGTGTCTCAATATTTTTTAATTAAGTTTGCGAGCTTGAAGTAAAAACCAATCCCATTGTATTCAACCAGTCATCGAAAAACAACAAAACTACCGTCAGTCGCACGCCCTGACGCCTTTCACTTTTAATTAGAGCAGTTTTTGCGAATGAAGTCATTTTTAAAACTAGACGTTATCCGTAATGAAATGAACAAAACTATCGCCAGACGACTGGTTAAATAAAATAGGATTGGTGTTTATTTGAAGTTCGCAAACTTGACTTAAAGAATTGTTACCACCACCCGCGCAATCTATTATTGTTTAACTATTTTAATTCTTTTTTGAGGTATTTACAACCCATCAAAAATAGAACAATGAACGAAGAATAGATGAGATAATTCGATAAATTATTTAATTAAAATTTGCAGCCTAGATAAAAACATTAATTCCATATTTTAACGTTTCACAGGTACTGGCGAGTTACGAAACTTGATGGCCATCCGATATCAGAGTTTGCAACTGACGATAGACTTTCTTTGTTGTTCTCTTAGTTAAATAAAATGATTTTGGCAATCCACCAACTTGGCTTGACGGCCCACTGACTAATGAAGATAAAACTGGAACGCACATATATTAAATGAAAAACCATATATGCAGCTCTAGCCTAGATTGAATTTGACTCGAAAAATTGACTGTACAATTTCTACACAATCACAACCATTAACATTTTCCAGCTTTCACAACATACAAATAAGCTAGATAATCTATCAAACGTTGAATGCGACGACGATGACAACCATTTACATAAAGTTTTAATTAAACACATGTTCTGTTTAACTAGACGAAAAACAGCATAATAGTGGTCAGCTACACACTTTGACGACTTAAGATCCTTCAAACACACACACACGAATATATATATATATATATATATATATATATATATATATATATATATATATATATACTGCAATATTACCTAAAAAGTGCTCAGGATACAAAAAGCAATTCATCTAACAAAGCTTTCATTTTTACTGAAATCTAAAATTATTGTCCAGAATTGACCGGAGACTGGGTTCCAACCGAGGCACTTTTTTCAGTCTGGAACTGTATTTATTGCGCTACGCGGAATTTTCAGCTGATTACCAACTTTTTTTTAGTTATCCCATCCCTCGTATTAAATCTGTGGCTTCTCAACTAAAGTTAAAACTAATCCTTATAGAACAGACATCATGCCATCTCGGGAACCGATTTTGAGGTGAAGAGCTTTCGGGATTTAATCGTGTATTTATATAGTCACAAAGAATTCCTTCCTGACAACCGACGTGCACTTTCTAGTCAATAGGGGGATGGTAGCCTGTACCTTGTCGTATCTAACGGACTAAAGCCAACATTCTATTTCGTGTGATGCATAAAGTTTGGTATAATTTTGCAGTGTTGGAAGAGTAGTGACGGAGTTATAGCATATGTTCCATGCACGAAGTATAGGTTTCGGCTGCAGAAAACGTTTGCCACTGACATCTCGGAAGTTAGTGCGCATCAGCCATGATTGGCAGCCTATCTAAGAAGGAAAACTGAGACTACAAACCATCCCAACGAAGATTGTGCGGTTTAATTTCTTTTTCAGTCCACATATGACCATGAACAATACGAATTATGATTCAATACTTCATCGACCTTTGAAAAAGATAAAAACGGTCGCCACTACTCACAACGCAGGTAATGTCCGTTGTTTGTTCTAACTTATCCGTACAACGGATACAAGAAATCAAAAGTTACCGAAACTAAATGATTGTAACAACCATATAATAATCCATAAAAGAAGTCATATTGGCAGATGGGCAGAACACTTCAAAGATCAATTTTCGTGGGCACCTGCATCAGCCTCTTTCCACACTACATCAACAGTAGATAAGTCAATCTTGAATTTGCAGACGATATTCTAAAATTATTTGACAATAGATTTTGTACAGGCCACCTTGAATAGATCAACAGTCTTTCGGTATAAAGTTCGCGCCCTCTAAATGTATGGCACTTCTACAGGATTATCCGACACTCATTCCATTTTTGCGGCTGCAAAATGAAGATCTGGATGTATTTAACAGGTTTACATACACTCAATATGACCAACGAGGTGAATATAAAACTTGCGAAATTAAATTTCACCATTTATGGAGAAACATATATTTTATTTGCCTTAAAAATCATATGTACCATGCACATGTATGTGCAGTTCTATTATATACCACTGAGACTTGATCACTTAGTTTTGATGATTTTAGACGTCTATATACATTTGCCCAACGCTGTATAAGAAGTATAGCATATATAAGTTAGTAACAACTAATAAACAACAGCGGCATCTGTATAGACGTATTTTTGGATCGGCCAATAACTGCTCAAAGTTAGACAAACAGATAACGTTCGACCAACGGCACTGGATTATTCAAGATTTTCGTATTTCCTCGATTCGATGGCCCAGTAGAACATTATTCTCTAAAAATCTATAATTTCACGGTTTTGCGACAGTGAAGTATCAGTGTATTGTGCTGATGTAACGTGTAATAGTAGTATTCTCTAATCAAGAACAAGATTGACGTAAGAAACTACGCGGAAAGATTTTGACAGGCATTGCCCGATAGTCAACTACATTTAAATGCGGTAGTATAGGACATGTTCGTCCATCAGGATGTATCCACGTGTACAACATAGTTTTTAGTTTAATACCCTTCGCGATATAGCATCGAGTCGCGATCAGTTGTAATCTTGTTTCAGATCACTTGTTCAGCTGTCTTTATAATTTTTTCTTAGTTGGGCAGTGTTAGCTGCGAGGTTTGGTTGCGATTGTGACGCGGCACAGTGAAAACAGATGTTGGTTTGATATATAGTCGACTTTTCCATAATGATGCTAAGAGATTTAGTTTGAATCACTTCCTTGTGTTATATATGTAAATATTTTCATAGTAACTACATCTCTTCCTTATAAAACTCTCCTGTATTAGTAAGTGTCCGAATTATTTTAAAATTATTATTACATTTATATTTTTCTTAGTTTTTTGTTATTTACTAATATTGCAATTTTAGTTACTAATGGCCAGTATTGTTGTGCAAGATATATATATGTCAGTAGGAACTAAGCAATGCCAAATGAGACAAAGGCAACTAATCCCGTAGACCGGTTTCGTTTCTATTGAGAACTCTACAAATGCTATCCAGAAATTTTACAGACAAGATTATCTATAAAGCAGTAGAGATGATATACTGAATTGAAAATCTTGAACTAGCCATATTAGATGATGTATTCTTTTACTAATTGGGTTCTGACCTCTTTCTTTTTTAAGCTTAATTAGCTGTCTGAAAATGACGTTGGATCAAGATTTTCATTGTTCTTTCAACGTCATTTTCAGACAATCAGCTAATTGAAGGCTTAAAGAAGAAGGGACAAGTGAGAACCCATCAATTGAGGCCAAAAATTACATCATCTGAAAATGAAAAAAATTCAAGATTTTACCGACCTATGAGTGCTATCAATTGTCCCGCACAAGAAAAATGCGGTCAAATCCACAACAAGAAGGACAGCACTGAGAAAGTAAATACATCTTTTAAAATGCATTGGTAATTGTTAATTGGAACTTCAAAGCGAAAAAGTTTATTAACGGGATTATTCTTAACTAAAACTCCATCAAAAGGTATAAGCTGGTATATAAATACAAATTGTATGTGATGCGCGTCTTCGACAGCGCAGGAAATGAGTTGGAAAATGCTTAATAAAATAATCCAGGTTCAACCATTGGCAATGACAATTCCACCCAATTTGCCGCATCGGTAGGACAGTGGATAATTTACCAAACTTGCAACCGAATACTCTTGGTTCGACTCCGAGCTCGTCAATTTTTTAAGCAATAATGAATGCTCAGAAAGAACGCAGCTGTTCTAGACGAAGAACTGCATTCGCTATCTTCGGCAATTTTCAGTTTGTACAGAAAAAATACATTAACGAATCCTGTCAATGCGCTAATTCTTCTCCATTCAGCTAACAAGGCGTATACCATTAAATAACGGATCAGGTAGGACGTAATACCGAATACGATCCACTTAGGACTGACGTGAAGCTAGTGACGTACAGGATGAACCCCGTATACAAATCTCGACGACGACAAATTTGGCAGCAGACGAGACTTACCGTTATTTGTTTATATAGTCTATTTTTATAAAAAGAAGCCACATTAAATAACCACGATCATCATCAGGGTACGTCGACAAACTGAATACTTTTCTACCTTAAGTTACAACCAGCAACAACTGAGATTTTATTATATGACACACATATTCCACTTTCTTAATGGATAATGACTTTAAATAAAATGCCAGAGTTTGGCCATGGAAATATGTTATTTTAAGTTTATACTAAATACTACGATTATATCTATATAAATTGTTTTGTGTAAAAGCAAAGCTGATTATTAATGCATGCAGAAAACTTCAAAATCCGTACATAACGAAGTTTATTGGTTTAAAATGGAACGTACGTGTTGTTATATACATAGTAAACTGCATCCCTGTTGATAGTACAAACGTTCATGGAGTTGCAAAACAATAGCTGCGGCTGGTAAACATAGTCATGGCCGCAACAGAATCCCATCGCTTGCATGATGGTATCAACTTGGCATTCAAAAACCTCTGAAAGCTGATGTTTAAGCAACAAAAATTGAATTCATTATTCATTTTCTCTTTGAAAAATTATGCATGCAAACGGCTAAGCAATGTGAAAAAACAATGAGATGATGTATGATACTGCTTTCGTGAGAAGCGTGTTGAGTTATTTTCGCAATTTCCACTACGCTGCACGTATTACTAACACTAAATGAAAATAGATTGATGCTATTAACTAGAAAATAATTTAAATATTACTTTAAAATGAAGACGAGGATAAACTCATAACAAATTTATTTTAAAAAACATATAAATTAATTATAAAGTACGCAATGTAAATAATTAGAAATTGAAATGTTTTCAAAATTCTTAAACACAGCTTATACACAGCTCACATATATATCAAAGCAAAATTACAATTTTTATTTATTTACATAATTTTAATCTATCATTTATTTGTAAAAAGTATCTTTTAAATATTTAAGATGACGTTTTTATATAAAATGTGTATATTAACGTCCACATAAGCGCAAATTTGTGTAGGACGCGGGCCACAGCAGCAAAGCTTTAAGCTAAATGGTCGAATAAACAAGATTTCTAGTATGTACTGATGAATCAGCCTCTGCGTCTGGAAGGGGACTGCACTTAATGGTAAAAATTTTACTTTGATACAATGAAGGAAGCGTCAATTTTCATCTTATAAGACTTTGCATGCTGGTTAAGCCAGTGCTAACAACCGACTTTAAAAGCGGCGGCTTCAATTTTCTCGATTTTTTAAATAATAATTTCAGTAATTTTTTCTCTTGTAAATTTCAATAGTTTTTTTTATGATTGTTTCTCCTTTAAGTTATAATTATTCTTGTGGTACCATCTAAATTTTTCTCCAATATTAGATTCCTTCTTGGAATAAATTTGTTGCCTCTTTTATTTCAATTCTCAACCTGCGCATACTTCTCAGCGATTTAAAGTCATTTATGCGCCATATTATAGTCCAGCAAAATAATAATAGTTAATTAATTTCATTAAATATGAAATAGTTATTAAATTTGTAATATATTATAGACATGACAGTAATAATATACTAATATGTTGATCTGCAAAATAGATATTTTCAGTTATAAAATGTATCAGGTTGACACAGAGTCAATTTTGATAATAAATATTATTCCCACATTCTTTAAATAACACATTACACGCTACATTTTTAAAGTCCAGCTTTCGTTTCAGCGAGTAAACATTGAAGATGTTGTTTTGCACCATTATTATTAAAATCTTTTAGACCTAGTCAGTCAATTCCATCTGATATATATAATTTGATTAATTAAGGATAAATTCACTAGGATTGGGCGACCTGTCGTTCATTTAAAGTCCACACACAACCTTGAATTTCATGATTTTGCGGCAGTAAAGCATTGGAGTATTGTGCTGGTGTAACACTGTGTAGTGGTAGTAGTAGTAGTAGTATATAATTCGGCTTATTGGATTCGTTGGATGAAGCATATTACTCTCTTATATCCCATAAACTATTGTTTCTAAATCTTTCCTGGTGGTTCATAAATCACATTTATTTTAATATTAAACAGATCCAATAACAATCCTCGTCTAAATCATAATCAAAGTCAGCAGCACTACAGTATTTAGTTACAGATTTTTCTCTTTCATATAACCATAAGAAAAGCAATAATAAAACTAATTTAAAACACACACCGGAATGGGACGACTTAGGCACTTATAAAAAACCATTATAATAAAAAAGCTTTAAGACAAGGCAACAAAGTAGCACAGCTTCGTTTTGAGTTTTAATGTATCGCGGCATAAATAAGACAAAATCTACACAACTAATAAAAGAAAGCGCAGATAGATCTACTAGAAATCTGCAACAAGATCGCCAATAGGCGATAGTAGATGCCATATCGCGCATGGTTTCTAACTGTACACAAAGATACACACTTTGACCTCATCCTGCTAGTTGGCAAAATCCGTCCAATGTGTTTCTTACATGAACCATTACTGGATAAGAGAATAATGTACCACTGGCCAATAGAATTGAAGACATACGCAAAACATGACCGAGCCGGCGTTATTAGTGTCGTCTTATTTTTATAGCGATATGACAGGATTCAAGCTCAATGACAATTATCACACGAATTACGATTGCCTAGTTTTAAAATAGGAATGATGGTGGACTCATTCTAAACAAGCGACACGGTTTCCTCATTCCAGTATGATAAATGCTGGACAATGCTCCCAAAATTTTCCCCGCCATCCTTAAATAAACTTGGTAGAAAATCATGGGGGCATTCCAAAACAAACAACAATCCTGGATACAACCACGCCATCTATAACCAATTGACACATGATCTATGAGTCCACCTTTGTCCGAAGGCTGAAGGGCGCCATGTAGCGCAACGTCATACATTACGTCAGAAATTTGGACTACTTAAGTATAATCAATATTCCGTGCGGCTATCCAATTGGCATTCATCATTAAAAATGCGCATCAAGATGTATCTTCCACCTAAATGAAATTCTGCATTAGTCAAGCGCCGTTAAGGTCTTTACAGTCATTGTTCCATAACTACATGTGATGGAGATTGGACTCGAATATTAGTCGGATGTAGCAATTCAGTTCGTAAGAGACGCTCTCGATTAATAGTATTTTGTAGTCAGCAGGTAACACCCTAAAATAAATTATCATGATCATGCAGAGCTATACAAAAGCCAAAAGTGACAAATAATCACATATAATCACATAAGTGGTTCATGGTTATATGTGGACTGTAAAAGTACACCACGTCGCCCATTCCTAGTGATTGAGCATAGTAATCGATTGAAATGTATAGTGCATCACCTTTGTCATCAGCCTACAAAAGCTGGCAAAACACCTTTTATTTGAGAAGCATTACCTTTTGGTTAAAAAAGGAACAAATTACTCGCCAATTGTTGGGTAAAACAAGGACCCGATAATTAATCTATTTCCTGTCAAGAAACATGTTTTAATTGAAGAAACAATTTGTTTTCCAAATCTTCCAAAAGCAGCAACAGTACAGCCTATCTGCATTTGAAACTCAGAAAAAGCGTATTCATCCCCACATCAGAGAATTATGGCAAAAAACATCCTGACGACAAACAAAACAGTGACGCTTAGCTAAATTTAAATCTTCCTATCAAAATTAGACATAGCCGTTTTCAAGATATTTAACTTTACGCAACACAAGACAAACAGAGAATCCAGTTAATAGCCAATTAAAGCTAGTCTTACTTAGTGGAAATATCAGCAGATCCAAAGTCAGTGCACTGTTATACATTATAACTCAGAGAATTCGCAGACACTAGAAAAGTATGAGTCCACAACATAGTAAACAAGATGAAATTAATAACATTCGAATCGAATGCCGAAGCCAATTGAAATAATTTTCCGAAGCATCACAACTACTACCGATGAATACAGATAGTAAAGTATTACCAGCGCTTAGCCGCCCAAAAATCATATTTTGCCACATAATCGTGGGCGCCAAAGCATAAAAAATGGCCAAGTTCTACAGCAAAGTATAGATTTTGGTCTATCGATATCGATGTCTAGACAACCTATTTCTAGTTTGAAACCTGCCTGTTTACACGATCTTCGTACTGTCTTCAAAAATTATCTTTATAATTATCAAGATGGAAACTTGAAGCAGGACAAGGCAGACTGAAACTCAGCGACTAGTCAGTGGCAGCGTTACTTATCTTTTGGATGAGTATCGCTGAGATGGCACAAGCTCTTCCCTTCAGCGTTGCAATAAGGCTGTCCATATCAAAATATCCATGCATAATAGTTTTACGTTGGAATCGTCATCGACCACAGCGGCATTAATAGGTCATTATATTGGAATCCTGACGATTTAAAAATGTCACTTCATAGAAATACTCGCTGCCAGGAGTACTTGGTGGATTGAGGGAAAATATGATTAACACGAGCTATACATTGTTACTAATCTGTTACTAAGGATCGAAGAGGCTTCATGCTTCAACACTAAAAATCAACTAGAAATCATCATACCACCAGTATTGTTCCACATTCGATTTGCAACTTGTTTTCAGAGCGAAATGTCGATGCTTGCCTGGACATCCCCTTATAGCGTTCCAAACGCTTTTTAATGCATAACTTGCAGTATTTACGTAAGGCTCAGCATATGCGCAGGCCTATCATATTTTAACTAATGTAAGAATACAGTCGCTCCGGGAACAGTAGTTTCACCGTCCAATCAGCCTGGACTACGTCGCTACTCGGAGTAGCAAGTTGACGATACCTCTTGCATTAGCAGGCTTAGAAAATGAGGAAAATAGGACATTTATTTTCGTAAAAATGAAGCCTGATTAGACTGTTTTTTGGATAATCCGTCCCATAGCCTTTCCCGTTCTCACGGGTTATTCCTCAGGACAGCAACATTTGCGATTTTAAGAATCTGATAATCAACAGCAGAATCTTGACCAGTGTCTAGTAGGCTTACTCAACCACTTCAAGTGTAACACATTTCAAGCGCTATCTGTTCACAATGTTGCCACAGCTGTAAAACGAGATCATGGTTAATTTTCGTACACAGACAAAACACTTATGGCAAGTGTCCAAATAAACTCTGACAATCAACGTACGGCTCATCGCCTTAGCTTGGTGTGCCTTTTTCTATAACCGACCCACGTTTTCGGTCGCCTATAAAACTCTGGTATTCTAAGCATTGCTTATTTTATACTAACAAATTTATGTACATAAAGGGTCAGGTGTTTATATCAAGATCACAACCTTGATTAGCACAATCAATGTTTAGTAAAAAATATTTAGTCAAGACAGTGAAGTGACTAGTACAGATGCGACAGAGATCCCTAATCTCTCGAATCAGCAAACTCTAGTAAGCAGACGATGGTTCTCCACTGTCCAGAATACGAGATTGTATAGTGGATGCTTAACTAGTTCAACAAATGGAAATGACCAGTATTTTTACCTCCATAACCCGAAAACGCAGCTTCATAGCACCACACATTTATCCAGAATATTCATGCAATGAAAACTGATACAAATGTAAAAATCTCCCAGGGACACACACTGCTGAGTCGTCTGTAGCTACGCGGAATAGCATAGCAAATAATATTTCAAATGGCACTTGAGGAAAAACTTATACAAACCTTAGCCTGTCTTCCAAAGACGAACTTATTGTTTATCCAGGAAAACATCTAAGCTTGTAAACACGCGTCTGCTGTGCATCTAAGAGATTGTCCTCTGGTTCATAAACTCCACAAGGAGCTTGTTGTCAACAAAGTGTCGTATGAAGATCAACAATGGCGCAACGCTGTCATTCAGTAAATAGCAGCGTCCAAATATAACAACTTCTATTTGTACACCCAGGCCCTATATACCATATTTATCAATTTGTCAAGGAAGTTCAGACACCCTTATTTCCTGAAGCGCAGTTAGCTATTAACTTCTAAAGCTACATTTTCAAAATCACGTCTTTCTTCACGAATTAACCCTGTATGTTTTGTTAAAAATGCATGTCGAGTCTTACGCTTGATGGAGTGACGGGCTTGCCAATAATCAAAGAAACAAAAGGCCGCGATAATAAAATCTCCCCAAGGCTGTCTTTCCATTAATAAGGTTATGAAAAAACATCGAAAATCCGTTAATAATCTTTCAAAAATATGTTGTAGCGTCTACCTACAACAAAGACCCTAAACCTCTGGCTAACACAATATCATTTGTCTGTGCTAAATCCAATGTAGTTACCTTCCTTACCCTCATAAAATATATTTGAAAAGCGAATGACGTCAATACATGCAATTTCGACCGCGAAAGAAATGCACGGGAAAAACGCATCGTTATAAGATCAAGTGCATTCTGAGTTGCGCAAAAAGTGATGACGAGCTGTGCTTAATAATGAAGACGCAGAAAACGCAGATCGATTACTCAAAGCCGGGTATAATCCCTCATCTGCCTATATTTACACTACAAAAGGGCTTTTCTGAAGCCTCTTCAAGATGCTCCGGTGTTTGACGAACTTCTGCCATTATTCCAATTTTTAAAAAAATTACATTACCGGTACAGATTTTGTTATGATCTACCACAGCACAACCCAAAGAGATAGATGTCAGCTGCCAACTTCCTAATCACGAACACACCAGCAATTCCGTTTTGATAGCAGAAAAGGATGAGCTAAAGAGCTATAAATTGCAATCAATAAGAATCCATCTCGTATGATGTGAAGTCTAGCGCTTCAAAAACGGTCATCCGAAATTTTAATCAGCAGCCGACAAATTGGTTTACCTATGAACTCTGGTGACAGCAAACCGGTCTATGCGAAGCTTTCAGGACAAGTAAGCGTTTATGCACTGCCTTTGTGAATTTATGCAAAAAGTCAAGAATCGCCAGAACATTTCACTAAACAAGAAACCAATTTTCGAGTCAATTACAATGTCTAGCTTCTATGCTGCGCAAACTAGATAGATGATGATGATGATTATCATCATGTCCAGCCACACAAAAGTCAAAAGTGACTAATGTTTCACTGCCATATAGCCATAAGGAGTGAAAAAAGTATATAAAAGAATTTAGACAAATTATTAGTGAAATTTACTAGAGAGAGAGAAGGAATACCGTGCTACTACGAGTAAATCTATCAGGATAACTCACAGAAATGAGGCAAGCTAAACCTCTTCACAACACTATTATGGCCAAGTTAGCATTCGGGCAAGGCGACATCAGCAATACAGCTTCCTTGCGGATTTCACTATATCACGTCATAAACAAGCCAAACCTCGCAGTTAACTTTGCCCTACTAAGAAAAGAAAGTTACGAATGTGATTCTACTAGAAATCTTCAACAAGATCGCCACTGAGCTCGATTCGATACCATATCGCTAAGGGTTTGTAACCAAGAACTATGATGCGCACAAGGACCCCATCCTGACAGACGAGTGGGTCTTTTAGTAGTCCAAACAACTTATAGTAGTAATGTAACAATTCAATTTAGGTTAATGAAGTATTTCCAATATGAGAGCTTGACAAAGTAGTAGCGGAAACCCCGAAATTTAGTACTTTGGCATCCATAGAAAGCAGCATATAAAACCAGTTAGTTAATTGCTAGTTCTTTACTAATACATCTGAACTTTATTTGTTAACAGAATGGTGGGCGTATAGAATACCTTAATAGTGTTCATTACATGGACCATGAATACAGCGCTACAAAACGCACCGAAATAAAACGCTAACGATAGTTTATTTACATTTGAATTTAATGATACACGGGGCCGATAATGAGCAGTTTGTAAAAGACGCTTTTATAATCTAAAAAGTTGAATTCGCACGAATAATAAGACAAGATGAAAATATACCGTATACTCAAAACACTTGATACAAGTTGCTGATTTTTGTATATAAGGCAGAGGAAAAGTAAACACGATACTAGTATTATTTACACAAAAACGACAGTATCCTATTCTCCAAAGTCTGTTAAACTTGTGAGCTTAGTCACTCAGAAAATGCAAGTAATATATTACCACATGAGAAAGTGGCCCATTGATTTAAACTCATTAAAACTAAACAGGGCAATAAAAGCACGAAATATTGATATAGTGGGAATGGCATAACTAAATACCTGATTGGCAATCAACGAATAGATGTAATATCGAAGAATGACTTTTGTGAGATTAATTGGCGAGATTTGTATGACTTCATTTTAAGTAGTGAATTCAAATTTATCAAATCTATTTTATATATAAAACAAAATATTTATTACAAATTTGCTCACCTTGGTACACAGTTTGTAGACTTTACATGTTTTTCTGTTGTACAACCAGGCATTGTTAAACATTAAGCGAAAATCATTCAAAACCTGCCATGGATCAGTGTAATTTCCATCTTCTAAATTGATGCGTATTGTGGCTAAATCCATAGGATCCTTTATTACCTGCGGATAATCAGGTATATGCAAAGCAACATGATCCACTGGTGTTCGAAAAGGCCCAGAGTTCGGATCATTACACAAGTCCTCATGCAAAGGCAGGAAATGACGAAGAAGTTCATCACGGGACCATTTTTTCCATCGGGACGTATCGAGTGTCTCTATTACTGTTGCATTACTGGACGACGTATCTTTTCCTTCAGAACAATTTGAAATCACTGCACAAGAAGACGATTCCGGATCAGCCTTTATATCTGATTCAATTTTAACTTGTATCGAATTAGATGAATCAGAATCCAACTTAGCATCACAATTACTTTTTAATTCCATATTCTCCCGATCGGAATATTCACTTATCATTGCACCACCTTCTGTATCAATTTTTATCACAGAATTCGAAAGAGAAAATCCCGAAGATGATGTATTTGAAAGACTTCCAACATTGTCAGGATCCGCTTTTAAGCGAAATCGATTGCACGTTGTATTTAAAGCCTCGTCAAATTTCGATAGATTAGTGTCGTCACTCTCATGCTTAAATGATTCAACAGGTACATGACTACCGGTAACAACTGGCGGATACACCCTTTTGTGAAGTGTCACAGAGTTACCAGATACTGGATGCGACGAGGAAGCAGAACTCTGAATAGTAGCAGATGGAAGTTGATGAGGACGACCAACAGACGGCACAACACTATTGTTTGAAGTAACTAAATTAGGTAATGAAGAATTTGTAGCAAAAACAGCTGTCGAAGCAGGCACATGCTTATTTTTTCGCTTTTCTTCTAGTTCCTTGTGTATTTTATAGCACTTTTCGGCCAACAAATGAAAATACTCTTCTACATCTTTTGCAGTATTGTACATTTCACGCTCCACCTTGCGCGCATACTCAATTAAATTATTCATTCGCGGGTCAGAACATGCAGCCGGATCAGAAGACGGGAATATGAATTGCACACTAAAATAAAAAGATATACTTTAGTTTCTACACTAAATTGACATAACATAAACATTTTATTTAAAAACTCACATTCTTCTCACTAGATGATTCCTCTGGGCGTAACTAACATCTCGTCTCCAACCAATTTGTTCTATCGAAGTAGAAACTAGCGCATTACCACTAACGTTACTACCACCAACACATACGCCATTAATAATAGTTCCATCATTAACCTGATCATTTGAAACAGCAGCACCGGCATTCTGATTAACGGCGTGGTTACCATCACCAGAGTTGTACACATATGGCCCAGGTTGAATATTATTAGAACTACCAATGCGAATTTGGCTACTAGGAATACTCTGAGCTTTAACGGCGCCGGAATTTTGAACACCATTGTATGTAGAACTGGTTGAAGTAAGAGATGGACTACTACCCGGAGCAAGCTGTTGCGGTCTTACACCCTTCTGGCATGTCATTTGATTTCTTTTCAGGGGATTACAGACTGGACATTCACGACTCGTGCAGTTCTTCCAGTGAGATATTATCTGCCTCGAGGATGCACAATGTGGAACTTGGCAGTTTTTTCCTTCTGTACAAGTTGACATATGCTGCAAGACACTTCTCATCGTCCGACAGTGAGGAGTTCGACATGGACTAGAGCGCCCATTTGAATCACTTTCTTGGCGCTGACAACGATGAGCGTGCAAGAGCAATACCAGCTGCTGTTGAATGAGCAGTCTTTTTTCAGGGTCAGTTGCTACACCCGAAGGCGCACTTCCAACACCTGATGTAACTGGAACATTAGGAGTTGAATGCACAAATGTCTGATGGCTTTGCTGGGGCTGACATTGAACTGCATGTTGGGAAGTAAGAGTACGAGCTTGCATAACCTGAGACTGCGATTGGCTCGACGTGACACTAGAGTTTACTTGTGGCTGCACAGATCCAGTTAAGCTGAAATTTGTATTATCGTTGGATCCAACCATTCCAGCGCCAACACGATCGGAATTACTCGGGACAATATGTACAAGGTTAGTATTTCTGCTAATTGTGCTCAACATCATAGGTTGTACTGCATTTGCAGCCCCACTGGACATAGTAGTCATATGAGCAGAAGGGTAACCATGCTCAATACCTGACGATTCGCTTGATGTACCAACTATTGTATCAGGATGATTTTGACTTGGCAAATTTAATGCGGCAACGTTATGTACACCAACAGAAGTATTGGTATTAAACTGCAGACGATGATCAATGTTAGCAACCTGAGTATTAACGTTTGTATTTAAGTTTTGGGTGAGAGCACTGCCAGTATTTCGATGAATGGAATGTCTCTGGGGCGTTTGCACAACCGAATAAACATTAGTGTCGTTTGAAATTGGATAATTTGCATTTAAAACAGTTAACGTATTCGCATGGGGCATGTGATTATCTTGGTAATTAATAGATCCATTAAGTTTGTTGGCGTGCGACTCTTGATCCATTAAGCGTGAAACTATAAAAATAATATCATAAAAATTAGAACAATTAATAAAATAATATATAATAATGAAAAAGGTGAATTGATTATTTATTTTCCACTTCAATGTAATTATGCTTCGTTAGCGACGTAGATTATTTTAAATAAGGCATAAAATTTGTCATTAAAACTCTAATAGCTTTATTTTTTAACGTACATTTCCACGAAACGTCATTTAAATCGCAAAATTAAAGCATTTTTGAAAATTATCAATAGCTGATTTCAGACAAAGATGGCTTCCAACAGGTATATGCTATCTTTAATTTGATTGGCTCCAAAACGCCAAACAAACGCGACGTAGGATAAACAATAAAAACTAAAATAGGAAATATGAACAACAATTTTTTTAAATAAATTAAACTAATAACGTTTTTTTAGAGTTCCCCTAGTCTCATCTAAAGTTGCTAAGAATTTTCTATTCGTAAAATATAGAATAAATATCTGACTCTTAAAAAGACTACGTTGCATTTACTGTAGAATTTTTTTGGCCAATACCATAGGAGATCCCTGAGACGCAAGGCCAGGATATCCAATATGAGCAGAATAAACACTAAATTTAGCACAACCGTAACGGCTCAGTACAATTCGCCGATATATTGCCTAAATAAAGTTGAAATTTAATTTACGCGCTACCAATTAAAACATGCGAAATTTGCCGTTAACCAATGGCGTACGACCTTACCCTTGCACAAATATATAAGCACGATGTATTTAACATTAATTATCAAACACGTTTGACACTTCCTGTTGTACACTTAGCGTGATTGCTGTCTTGTTACATATTTGACCGTTTGTCTACGCTGATTTCTGGACTAGCGCCGGTTACGCTGTCACATAGTCACTTGGTTCTCCGTCAGGCCAAATTTCTTGTTGCTGCACAACTAGTCGTACGGTTCGATTATCTATTAATCTGACTTCTTCGTGTGTCAGCCACCACGGCGTTGCCGCAGATCTTGAATAAGACAATTCTGAGTATTCACAGAGGAGCTCACCCATCTGATTTCGACTCCATAACGAAGGAACAGCAGCCAGTCAACCAGAGCCGGACTCAAGTGTCAAGGAGTATTTCTAGACACTGCGACACTACCTACCTTTCTCCTCATTTGCAGGATAACGCAATTCCGGTCCTTATCAAAACCACTCACAATAACTGTCTCTCGTTATCTACGACTTTTAACTACTTTGTTACGTCGCACGGCATTTCCTTGCAGCCACCGCGTTTTACAAATTGGCTACCGCGCCAGGATATTGAGAATAGTTTTGTTCTAGACTTGTTTTTATATCACAAATCTTTTGACATAAATACAATAAACTGCGTTATTTTTTATTATCCTTAGAAACACAGTAAAATCTACGGTTGCGCACTGAACCATTCTTTTATTCACCCGTCTATTTTGGTATTTTTTTGTATGGGAAGCTAATTTGTTTAGCTTTTTTCTTTCTGTCGTTGAAAACTTCTCTCTTACGTACAAATTGTGCCAAACTGTGGATTTAGTCAGAAAAACTGTTCATAAGAAATCCGATTTGTTATATTGTGAAAGCACATTTAGTCTGTTAAATCACACAAGACTTTACGCTCGTGGACACAGATTTGGATTCTGATTTTGTGGAAGCAGATTTCGTCAGTTTTCTGTGTTCCTGGAAGCGGGTTTTGTCAGTTTCCAACTGTGGAAGAAAATTTTGGTAAGCGCTTAGTTAATAGTTGTAATTTTTACAAGGCACGTATGTTTTAAATCTTCATATCGCTTCATTTAGCTTACTTTTAATATGTAAATTTCTGCTTTTAAGATCTCGTAAGATTATTAGTATGTCAGGTCCAATTTTAGATGTTGATGTGCTTATATGGGATGAAGATGGTGAATTATACTTTATGCGCGAAGACTCTGCTTTCACCCTGTTTCCAGATTATGACAGTCCTCAAAAACTCCCAAAGGTTTTTGCAAAACTATCTACAGAATTGCAGAAAACTATTTATTCAAAGTTTGAGGCGATTAGGAAACTATGTAACCCCAATTTGTGTCTCCAAAATGAAGTGGAATCCTTGCTGGATCCCACTGAAACTGAGCAGATAATAAGTAAATATGTGCAGTTAGACATGCCAAACCTTGGATCCATTGAGATTTTAAGAGAATTGTGGAAACCTTAGTATAAAATCAATAATTCTGATTATGATGCTAAGGGGGTTTTTATTAACAACTTTCCCCATTCATTAAAATTGTTTGCCAAACCTTTCCCCAACTCTCTCACGATAGATGACATATCAGAAAGATGAGAGTAAGAATTGAGAGTTTTAGAATATAAGTTAAATTCGTTATTATTTTGTCCTTCCCCGCAGGATGATAGGATCACTTCCTTAGAGAGAACAATAGTGAACGTGGCTGACGTTATAGAAGGATTAACCATAGGGAGATCTGAGCTGAATCCAATGAGTGCACGACCCACTTTCCCACCAAAAACACAAAATAACAATAGGCGGCAATCTAGATCCCCGCAATCTTTTAATTGATAAGCCCCAAAGGACTGATGCTATAATCACCAAAATGTTTTTTTATTCATGTCGTCTGTCTCCATCGTTCAGAAGAATTCACGAATGAATGCCAATTTACACACTTGACGGGCCAGGCCTCAGAAAACTGGCGCAGTGGAGCATCAGAATTGGGAAACGTATGGCGCAAAAAGTAGAAGACCGTACTTTATGCACATCAACGGCTTCAACAGCGCCACTATAAAGCAATTTCTTGCAATCTGATATTTTTATTGACTCTTGTCCTCCACGCAGAACATTCCATATGGACAGCAAAACAGACAATGTCATTGGCAATGACCAGAGTACTTGTTTGTATGACCCGGACAAACAACCCAACGAACTTCTGCATCTTCTCGATTTCAGAACTGGCGAAGAATTCAACGTAGACACAGACGCAGCATTCTCATTTCGCAAGGGTGATTCTATGGCTGAGATGTCTCTAAGCATTTTATCTGCAACAACTTTAGGGGAGCTCATATATACTTATGGCTGCCGGCATCGCACACTCAACATATGTTTACGGGTGAATTTACTCACAACTTCATCGTCGCCAAGGTCTCACACGACATAACGGGCCTTGATTTCCTGTTGAAATTCCGGCTCACTGTTGATCCAGCCAATCAAAAGATCATCGACCCCTTCAACGAACTTGAGCAAAGTTTTTGGAGACTTGCGTTCGAGCGTTTGGAATTACACATCATTCAGCCAACCCTAGTGCACCATTAAGAAGAGATATCAGCAGCTCTTCGAGAACAGTAGTCGCTTTTTGATCTCAGCAAGTCAGAGCTACGAGTCTTCAACACAATGCACCGTATCGTTACAGAAGGACAAACTATTGCACTCAAGAAGCAACCACTGGCCCCTGCTAAACTGAAGGCTGCCCAAGAGGACCTTTCAAGACTATTGGAAGAGGGAATCATCAGACCATCAAAAGATTCACGGGCGTCGCCACTGCAATTAGTCTCCAAATCAACCGGATCGTACAGATCCTGTGGAGTTTATCACAAATTAAATTCGATGACCAAATCGAAGGCATATCATATACCCAATATTAACATCTTACTTGAAAAACTCAGTGGTAGCAATTTCTTCTCAGTGATTGCCCTCAGACAAGCCTACCGTCAAATCCCGGTAGCGCCAGAAGACATTGAAAAGACTGCGGTCATAACTCCATTTGGCCTTTTTGAATACCACTACATGACTTTTGGTCCTAAGTGTGCCACTCTCACATTTCAAAAATTCATGGACAACATACTTCGCGACGACGCCGCTTACTGTATGTCATATCTCGATGACATAATGGTTTTCCGTCCAGACTTAGAATCTCATGTCAAGCATTTTCGGAATGTCCTCTCACACTTATCCAACCACGAACCCAAAATCAATTGTGACAAGACGCAGATTGGAACTACATCCATGGACTTCCTTGGACATCGTATCACGCCACGAGGTATTCAACCATTGTCGTCGAAGGCGAATTCAATCAAGAATATCAAGTCATTGAAGACAGGTAATGAGTTGCAAAATTTTTTTGGAGTCCTAAACTACAATCACAAGTTTCTTCCCGGCCTTTCAAGACAGCTTTATCGTTTGTGTAGGCCCCTGCGGAATCGAAAATAACCTAGCCAGAACGCCATCATCTCTTGGTCAACAAAAGACGAGAAATTATTTCAACTCGCCATCAACTCGTTGGCAAATGCGACAATGCTAACGCATCCAGATTTTCAACGACCATTTCTACTCACGACAGATGCTTCTGAGTTCGCTATTGGTGCCACGTTGGGAAAAGAGATCGACTCCATTCACTCAATTCCTCATCCAGGAAGCAAAGCGACTATCGGACTGCTTACATATCGTTTCTGAGGTCACAGACTCAGACAAAACGCTAAACAACGGGTCTCCGGGTGTGCCATTTACCAGAAAAACAAGATCACGCAGCCCACTTGTTCTAAGTTACAACATTTCTAAACTATTTCACACCTAGCCATCGTCCACATCGACATAGTTTATCTGACCAAGGTTCAAAGTTTCAGCTCCCTTCTAACTATGATTGATAGATTTACACGATGGCTTGTGGCTTTACCTGTTGGCACCATTTCTGCAGACGAACTCACTAATGGTTTTTTCTCTGCATGGATATCCCATTATGGTGTTCCCAATGAGATCATCGCTGAAAGAGGCACTTGCTTATCATCGGATCGTTTCAAATCAACCTTGCGGTTCATGGGATGCACTTTACGCCAGACGTCTGCCTACCATCCCCAATCTAACGGTATGGTAAGGAGAATGCATAGAGAACTCAAGGCAGTTTTAGCATCCTCGTCAATTAATGGCAACTGGGTCGATGCATTACCTTTAGTCCTACTTGCTATGCGTTCCCGTACACGCGAATCTATTAAGACGTCTGCGTCATAACTTCTGTATAGCAAAGATCTACGCCTGCCTAGTCAGCTCCTACGTCTATTACCCGCAAATGATGACCCATAAGACGAAGCTTCCCGTCTTTAAAATCATTTAGGTAATACGTCTGAAAAGCAGCCGAGACATACGCCTCGTCCAGTCTTCGTTCACCCGCAGCTCCACAACTGTAAGAGATTAATCATTCGTAACGTCGCTGCTGTTGAACCACTTCAACCAAAGTATCGTGGTCCTTACCCGATTTTACTCAGACAGCCAAAATACTTCATTATCATGCAAAGAGCGACACATACATCGGTCAGCATAGACAGGTTGAAACCGTTTATCGAACCATCTGATCCTGGGAACATTCAACCTTCTCAGGCTATATGTGTCTACAATCTCAACTTAACAATGAATTGCTTTGCATAACACATAGCTTATAATTTTTTACATTAATTTTTTGTTATTCTATGTATCAAATGTTTAACTTTATGCGAACCACTTGCGCCCTATGTCACGCGATGTGATGGATCCACATGTTTCATTGACATTTATCACACTCACTTGTCTCACGTGGTAAAACCAGCTGTTATTAGCTAAAAATTGTGTAGCATTTTAAAACAGTTCCTTGGTATTATGCCAAACCTGCGGCAAGGTTCGAGTACATTTTTTGTCGTTTATAGTTGATTTCATGTATATATATTTTTTTACAAAATCGTACTGTTGCAACGTATGGCCCACACTTGAGCTCACACTGCCTATTTTGGTATGACCAGCTACTTACAAATAAGGCCTTGTTTAGCATGACTAAGTAGACGGCTTCATATCATGGTGCAGGCCACTTTCAATGCATATTTCAACTTCATCAGTTGCACAGTGCCCACTCTACGAATATTATTGTCACAACGTCGAGCACATTAGCTATTTTGATCATATTCAAACTCATCGACGGCGATCCAACCTGCCCAGGTTTCAAATAATAACCTGACAGTTTCAGTGAAAATTAACTCTGCAATTTTCACGTAGCGGCTCTGAAAACCTCACACTTCTCTATTTAGCTTCACGCGGTAGGACCCGTCATTACAGCTAACAATTTGTGTAGTAATCCCTAGTGGTTATTTGACATTATATCACTGTTGAAGCAACCAGCAAGCATGCTCCAGCCTTGCATTTATGGTACATTTTTTATTATCTATGGGCAGAATAATGGCCAGTTTTGTAACTGTATTCGAAATTTGAACTACATTTCTTATGAAGCCTCGTCGAGAGGAATTTTGTTCTGAGAGGAAAGTGATGGAATGGCTGAGAACAATTCGCCGACATTTTGCCTAAAAGAAATTCAAATTTCATTTACGCACTACCAATTAAAACAAGTGAAATTTGCCTTTTACGAATGGCGTGCGACCTTACCCTTTCAAAAGTATATAAGCATGGTGCATTTACCATGCATTATCATCATCGATTATCAACTAATCGGACTTCTATCTGTGCCAGTAACCACGGTGTTGCCGCAGATCTTGAACGAGACAATTCTGAGCCTTCACACAGAAGCTCACTCTTCTGGTTTCGACTCCACTACATAGGAACACCAGCCAGTCAACCAGAGCCGGACTCAAATGTCTAGGAGTACTTCTAGACACTGCAACGCATCCTAACTTCGACTGTCTGAGTAAAATCCGGTAAGGATCACAATACTTTGGTTGTAGTGGTGCAACGTCAGTGACGTTACGAATGAGTACTCTCTTACAGTTGTGAAGCTGTGGGTGATGGAAGACTGGACTAGGCGTGTCTCTGCTGTTGTTCAGACATGTTACCGAAATGAAGTCGTACGCGTGTAGCTTCGTCTCATTGGTCATCTTGCGCAGGTAGTAGACTTAGGAGCTGACTGGGCAGGCGTAAATCCATGCCATACAAGATTTGTGACGCTGACGTTTTAATAGAACCACGAGTACGGGAACGCATGGCAAGTAGAACTAAAGGTAGTGCATCGATTCAAATTCCATTAATGAACGAGGATGCTAAAGCAGCTATGAGTTCCCTATGCATTCTCTCTACCATACCGTTAGATTGGGGATGACAGGCAGTCGTCTAGCGTAAGGTGCATCCCATGAACCGCAAGGTGGTTTGAAATGAACCGATGAGAAGCAAGTGCTTCTATCAGTGTTGACCTCATCAGGAATACCATAATGGGATATCCATGCAAAGATAAAACCATTAGTAACTTCGTCTGTAGAAATTGTGCCAAGAGGTAATGCCGCATGCCGTCGTGTAAATCTTTCAATCATAATTAAAAGGTAGTTGAAACTTTGAACCTTTGTCAGATGAACTATGTTGATGTGCACGATGGCTAGGCGTGAAGTAGTTTAGAAATATTGCAACTTAGAACGAGTGTGCCATGTGACCTTGCTTTTTTGGCAAATGGCACACTCGGAGACACATCGTTTAACGTTCTGCCTGAGCCTGTGTCTAGAAGTACTCCTAGACACTTGAGGCCGGCTCTGCTTGTTTGGTTGTTGTTCATTCTGTTGTGGCGTCGAAATCAGAGAGCGAGAGGCTGTGTAAAGGCTCAGAATTGTCTTGTTGAAGATCTGCGACAACATCGCGGCTGCTGGCACACTCCGAGGTCCAATAAATAGATGATCGGTCCTTTGGTGTGACAATATCTCAGATGACTAGGTGTTACAGCGTAAATGATGCTAATCCGGAAGTCAGCGTGGGCGAACAATCAGTATGACGCGAGACACCAAGTACACGTAGCGCCCAGCAGAAATCAAACGTGCTAATGACAATCATGGTAAATGCATCGTGCTTATATAGAGTTGAAAACGAAAGCTTGCACGTCATTGGTTAACGGCAAATTTTGCTTTTTTTAATTGGTGGCACGTAAATGAATTTTGAATTTCATTTAGGCAATATGTCAGCGAATTGTTCTTGAGCCGTTACTGGCATTTACTTGTAGCCGGGGCGTTTTACATGAACAAAAATTTTTTTAAATAATGTAAACTAATAACAAGTTTTTAGAGTTTCAAAAGTCTTATCTAAAGTTGCTAAACATTTCCTATTCGTAAAATATGGAATACATATCTGGCCCTCAAGAAGACTACTTCGCATTTACTGTAAATGGCCTTTGGCCAATACCATAGGAGATCCCTGAGTTGCAAGGCTCGGATATCCAATATGGGCAGAATAATCAACACATTTAGAACAACTATATTTCTCAATATCTTTTCTTAAGCTAACTTTCTTACGTCCTTTGGTTAACTCCTCTGTATCCTCACGCTTAAAGATGTTATCCATTATTGTAAAAGAAAATTTAATATAACAATGTGCCTTTGCTCACCTTCAAACTGATTGGCATTCTAGACTTTTATTTAAATAAAACCAAAAGTGAATTTGCGATCATATTCTTGGGCAATCCCAATATGCACAAATTTGAATGGAACTCGTTTTGAAAGTAATATATTGTGTGAATCATACATTGTAAAGATGATTAGAGAAACACAAAATATTGTCAAATGGAATAGTTTTCTTTAGAGTACTTATTTATGTAACTATTAGTTTACTGCAATAATTGGGTAGACTTTGTGTATGGAATTAACGTTGCTTAGTAAATATATATGTCAACAAAGTGCAAATGCTCACCGTCACACTGATTGGCACCGTATACCATTCTTTAAGTGAAAAACTGAAGCAAATTTGAGACCCTCTTCCTGGACGATCACAATATGCACAAAAGCGAACGGAAATTTGCTTTGAAAGCAATGTATTGTGAGGGATCATAAATGGCAAAGTTGATAAGCGAAACAAGAAATACGCCTAATTGAATAATTCTCCATAGGTCACTTCTTGTTTGTAATCATATGCTTACCATAACAACTGGGTAGACTTTGTTTACAGATTTATTGTTGCTTAGTAAACAAATTTGTAAACAAAGTGCATATACTCACCGTCAAATTGATTGGCGCTGTATACGTTTCTTTAAGTGAAAAATTGAAGCGGCTATATCTTTCATGATTACTACTTCAAACTTAGTGAAAATTTCAACCATCGTAAGTCAATATCTCTGGTCAGAAATTTCGGGAATTTCAACTATATCGATGTGTACATGCATGAAACGACCAGCTGATATACCAATCGTTTTAATTTCAGTTTAAGTGTGACGCCAAACATTACAAGTTTTACATCGGGCACATGTCCTTACCCGAGCCCTTGTGTCTTTCGACATTTTGACTATACATAACTACCGGTGACCAACCTGATGGTTGCCCTAATGGAAGGGTGACAAAACTCATGCAGCTGCTGAATCACCTTGTTAAATGATTCTAACGGTACATAGGTCTAGGTTGGCTCCTAGAGATTTAACATAGTAACAATTTATCTCCAATATTATTCAGTGTATAAATTGACTTCTTAGCTAAGACAACTACTAGAGGATCAAGAACCTGCGCTTCCACTTATTGCTAGGTAAAAGTATTCGACAATGCAAAAGTGCTGACGATTGGCTCCGACAGGATCAAATCTATGTCTGATACATGTGGTCTTCCGATTGTCTGCCGTCAGTTTCTCTTTTCTAGACATATGAGAAAAGATCAAATCAAATTCTGCTAGGTTAGTTATTAGTAAATTCAACCGTCCAGAATAATTAAGCCTGTTGGTCTTAAAAAATATATTTATTTATGGCTTATGATAAGTTAATGCAGTGAATTGATGTCCGTCCAGGTAGTGTTAGAAATGTAACACTGCAAAATAAACACTAGTAACTCCTTCACGAGAGTGTCATATCGCTTTTCGGAGTTTTCTTTTTCTTAGATACTCTGGCAAAAACGTCTGATTAACAGTATCTGTCAAAATTCCAGTAGCCAAAGTTTCCTTCAGTAGTCGAAACTTGCGTTACGCGTCTGGCACGTCTGCTTTCCTTCCGTCAAACATATTTATCAATAAAAGTTAATGCTTAGATAAACCAAACTCGAGGAATGGGCGTCCACATATAAATACGAACGACTTAACGTTATATGGCAGTGAAATATCAGTCAATTTAGGATTTTGTATGGCTCTGCGTAATGAGGATGCATATCGCTTTTCACGATCTTAGAGATTCCTACTGTAGAATTCTATAGAATTAACTGCACCATTGTGTCTCTGATGCAGCATTGACCTTATGGCTACATCAGAAGCATCAGTGACCAGCTCAAACGGCACAGTCCAGTCCACAGGGGATAATGTGGGGTTTCACTTTGTCGACTTGACTAAAATTATTATGCCAGGACTTTTTGATCGTGCTCCGTTCGCAAACCAAATGCCGTGTTAACAATCCTATAATTCCAGCTGAACCAGGTATTAAACGATGGTAATAACTAATCATCTCAGAAAATCTACGTATTTTGCGTTTATTTATGGATTCTGACAAATTTCTGATCGATTGGAATTTATTTTCCAAGGGTTTTATTCCATTCTTTGAAATGAAGTTTCCAAGAAATTTATATTTGAGCAACCGATCGTGCTTTCTCCTGCTCTTAATGTTCAAGCTTAGATAACATGCCATCCAAGTGCTCCAGATGCTCCTTCCTAGATTAACTACATATGCTGATGTCATCTAGATATACTTAAACAAATGGACAGTCTTGAAGAACTTTCTTCGCCAGACGCTGGAATGTCTGACTTGCATTCTTCAATCAAAACGACATTCATAAGAATTTATGCGATCCAATACCAAGAAATCAAACTTCGGTGAGTGGTGAAAATTTTGCCTTCATAGGCACTTGGTAGTATTCGTTTTTCAGATATAAAGTAGTGTGAACCTTATATCCCATTATAAACCTTAGAAAAGTACTCTGGTACTTTAGAAGATAAGAATTAACTTTCTTTACCGAATTCAATAGTCGACACTTACTACAAACCCTCAAATGACACGTTTAGGTTTATAACTAATACTATTGGAGATGCAAAAATAAAGCTTGAAGGACTACAATTTCCTTCTTCACTTAATCGCTTACAATCTTCAATAACGATTTGCTACTTATGCTGCACTAACAGTTGAGCCTTTGGTATCACTAACTCGAGTTGATGCTCTTCTCCTGTCTTCAGCTAATGCCGCTCAGGGTAATCTCGAGTACCTAATTAATGAGGTTCCAGTCTTAGTATAAGTTACTATCCTCGTGCCTTGTCCAATGGTTGGGGTCTTAGGGTCCAACCCTCGATTGAAATGGTTAAAAATGTCATCCCATTAATATAGTCTTTTATGTCAGCTACCAGCAATTTCCACGTGAACGAAGATTTATTCCTTTATTCAAAATTGGAATTCCGTTGGCAGCCCACAGTTTGTAATCGAATGGGAGGTTATCAATTGCCACCACATCGGATCGACCTTTGCTCACCTTGGTACCCTTGTTTTTAAAAAATTTAATACAATGAGTTCATCCGCAATGACGGACTTATTGCTGATATAGCGAGCAATCTCCTCGAAGTCTTCTATCCGAAAACTAACACCTTTACAGTCTGCACTATTGCCCATATCTTCTATGTAGCTCCTAAACCTAACTGTGATGATTTTGGGATACCTTTTTTAGACATTCCATAGCACCAACCCTACGGCTCCTACTGGTGGGATCTTTTGACTTCACCAATGTTGATTAAGTCGTTTGTGCGGATTACCTTAGATTTTTTATAAGTGTGTCGGCCAGCTGAGAGTTAATTAAACCTAACTCTGCAGTTAAAGTGGCCATTTGTGGAGAAAATAATCCTAATAAG
>JAQBSW010004741.1:0-65491 GCA_029291075.1 Eudiplozoon nipponicum
AGCTTATTAATTGTATTAGCTTCAGAAGCCAGAGGCATTTTTTCTGTTTTTGCCTTGTACAGAACTGAAAAATTGTTGCTACTAACAGCATGACCTGTGATAAGTACATGCTCGCAAATTGCTGATTTTTTTGCAGGTGCTGCACTCCTCTTTAATAGTTTTTGGGGGAGATGCTGATTTAATTTAGTTTCAGGCCTCTTTTTTGATTACGGACGCAATTACAATGAAAGCGATGACACACCAAATGACGTTACGCAAAAGGAGTGGTCTAAATTGCGCAAAACAAAGACTGACATAACTAAGAGGGGATTCGTTACGACTAATGTACAGTTTGGATTGGATGAACGAATAGACTAACGAAACCACAATAATGGCCGTAGAACCTGGTAGAAATAAGATTTATTAACAAAAATTTTATTCCATGTAGTAAAGGTTGTTTCATACAGCGGTCACCCTATTCCACGAATGACTATTAATGTATATATATATGTATATATTCCACGTTGTTGTTAATTGCGGGTTACGTGTGAATTTCATACAAATCAACCTGAATCAACCACCAAATTTTTGTTTTACCTGATCTGCGTTTTGACGAACACAGTTTTTATTCCAGTTGTTGAAGAAAAAAACAACTGGAATCAAAACTGCATTAATCCAAACGCAGATCAGGTAATTTTAATTATTCCAGTTTTGCATTGTTCTCATTCTTTTTAGCATTATGCTCGTTTGTTTTCGATGTAAACGATACAAAACAGGATAGGCAATTCAATTCATCTATAATACCGGTTACGTCTTAACTGGGTACACCTCATTAGAGGCCAAAATTGTCGCGATCTGGAGTTTAAATCGCGATCAAGTGGTCCTTAGTCATGTCATGCAGTCTCTACTCTACTGACATCAATCTTTTAGTTTTAAACCACGTTAATTTTTCAAAATATGTATTTATAATTTAGCTAGTTTTTTATGCACATACCGGCTTTTCTGATTTGAGGACACGCAAACCACCAATAGAATTCGATGCCAATTGATCGGAGGATCCAGTCGAAGCTGTTTTGCGAAGGCCGGGCAGACGTACAGAGCATGCTGGCTGTGAATGATTTTCAACTGATTGTGGAGACGATGGCTGATCACCAACAAATAAGCGCAGCGTACTACTGCCGCTTGTAGTATTGACTGTGCTTTGGTCTGTATAAGCAGATGCCGGTGGTATACCGGGTAAAGACATTTGACGGTTTCCTTCGGACATTCCCAAAGATCGACCCGAATTACCGATACCAACATTGCTGGATTTTTGTACATTAGATGGTCCGTTTGTTGATATGTTACTGGATAAAGATAGGGATGTGGGAACACACACTCCGGAATTCTGCTGCACCTTAATACCACTACACCCAGGTGGTAAATTCGGAGGTGATAAACGTACCCAGTTGGATGATGATGAAGATCCATTACCGCCAATTCTGTTTCCAGAATTGCCGCTGGAGCCGCATTGGCTTCCAACTGTCAAGGAATTAGATGAAGTGGCACAGACACTAGGCTTAGAAATATGCGAATGAGTTTGATACGGTTGTGCCTCATTGATGTTGTTTTTGTTGTCTAACGTTGCAATAGGATTCTGTTTGTTCTCCGGAATACGATTCGAGGTACCAATATTTAAATCTGACACTAGTGTTACTGGTTCATTAGCGGAAACTCTAGATGGCAAAACATGGGACACAGGTTTCCTCGATGGACCACTAAACATTGGTCTTACGTCTTCGAACTCTTCATCTTCCTCATCTTCGTCATCATCATTGTCTTTTTCTCGTTCATTATACTTCTTTTCAATACCTACAGTAAAAGAGGGACAGGATTCAGAACTAGACGTTTGTCGTATCTCAGGTTTATCACGGTCAGTCGCTTTATTCTTAAATTCTCCAATAACATCTATCCTCTTATCTTCCGTTTTATTTTCTTTTTTGACTTTTAGTTTATCAGAATCAACTTTATCAATGTTGTTACCGCAAAATACTTGCGAATTCAAGTTTGGCGTTTTTCTTCCACCATGTTTGGAATTTCCTACAAAGAGAGATTTATCATTGAGTTCGTACGAAGTAAGTGGACCATCTTCAGTATTTTTCCAGGAATCTGCTGAACTTTTGCTTGAATCAGATCTGTATGACTTCAATGATGAATGAAGGCCATGAGATCCATCCGTTGGTAATGAAGATTCTAAGGAAGATGTTGTTTTAGAAGGCAGAGACATGCTACTGCATAAGCCAGTCACAGATGTAGGTGTACATTTGTTTTGTGAAGATGTTTCGTCGTTGACAGAACAAACTGATTTAGTAGACTTGGTATTTTTAACAAAATGAGTGTCTACGGACGAAGATGATTTGCTCGAGTTACAACCAGTTTTAGAATTCTTCGCACCGTCTCGCCGCGTTTTATCCATCGCAAATGAGTGAAAAGCTGCAACTTTGTCACTTGTAGAAGATTCCGATAATAGTTTGCTAGTACATGCAGAAAAGCCATGGTGTGGAGGGCTTTTGTCTTCATCTGTAAAGTCGTATGCAGCATGCCGATCTCCTGTCGGCGAAGCTGATGCCATATCTAAATCATTAGATGGCGATGAAATTCTGTCGCTAGAGTTCAATCCTGGTAAAACTTTAGGCCTGCTGTCAACCAATTTTTCCTTAGCTATTAATGAATTCGCACTTCCTTTTCCTCGCCCCCGACATCCTGTCTGGAAGCCACCTAAAAATAAAATAGATATAATTCATTAGCACTTAAAAATATTAATTTAAAATTGACCAATTAGTGAGCTAATATTAAATTAAAACTATTACAAACACTACCACGACCAATTTCACGACCACTACAACTACCATTACCACAAAAACAACCACCGCTACCATTACCACAAAAACAACTACCACTACTACACACCAATCATAACATCCACTACAACTACCACTATCACTACCATTACCAGTAGTAATACCGCCACCACTACCATTACCAGTAGCAATACCTCTACCACTACCATTAAAACTTCGACAACCACAAACACTTCAACTTAAAAAAATCACAACTACCACCACTACTAACGTTACCACTACCACTGCCGCTATCACTACCACAACTACTAATACACAGAACTACACGAGAATAATGAACTGAAATTACGGTACCATCTATTCATCCTAGATATTTTAACTGTAAATAACCACTAGCTAGCCTGTTCCTAGTTGGGGGTTGAGACGGTTAGCCATTGGCTCGTCTGGAATTCTCATTAAAGAAGAGTGATGTATAAAGAGGATCTAGATCAGATGTACTTTTTCACATAGGCAAGACAAAAATAAGACAACCTAGACCTCTGCACAACACCATTATGGTCAAGTCGGAATTGCGGTAAAGCGACATCGGCAATACAGTTGTCAATGGTTACTCTCTTATTTAACAGAAGGGACAATGATGGATTCCGTAAGAAAATTTTATCTTAATTTGAGATACATAAAATCTGATAGAGCGAAGGAAGATCGTAGAATCATGGTACTAACGGACTCTAGACCAAGCAGTAAAGCAAAATCAATAGATTTAAAATACAATATAAGAACCATTTTAAACCAGTTTCTTACCTTGAACCATTATAAACATCAGGAGAGTTATAAATTCAACGAAATGTTCGTAGTATCAGGTATCTTGGTAAAATCATGCACACAATCAAGTTGAGAAAAGAACAAAAAAGTTCATGAAAGCATGGACATCTTGCTAGATCTTATCTTGCCAGTCAAAAGATTAACCTGGATGATTTTAGAGGCATAACAGTATATATTCGTAACATGATAAGATCTAATAGCTGGTGCAAAGGGTAAAATTAATATATTTTAACTAAAGTTTTACTCAGATGGCTGTACATGTGTATTAAATATATTTAACTGAATCTTATATATATATATATATATATATATATATATATATATATATATATATATATATATATTACTTTACTTTTACTTTTTTATCAGGCTGACTCCTTGAGGATGTTTGCCCATTTCATGGAGTTTCTGGGAATTTGGTACAAGTATATATATATATATATATATATATATATATATATATATATATATATATATATATATATATAATTGATGAGCGCCTATCTAACGGTACGAAAATTTCTGTTATTATCAAAGCCAGTCCTAAATAATAGTTGTTTAAATAAAAGTTAACACGCGCATTTGTCGTATATTTTCTATTTGTTATAAATAACTTTGGCATGGTGTATGAAGGGTGTATCAGATTTATTGGGCTACAACCAAATAACATGAGGACTACTTCAATTACGTTATTTCGCATGATGGGTATAAAACAAATAGTAAATGTAAATGGTAAATCAATACTCGGCCAATCAACTATCATTTATTTGGTCATACATAGCAGTTATGGACACACACAGCACACGTGCCATTCATGTTCCTAATAAAAGGTCAGTCAGAAGCATAAGTATAAGATATTGCTAGACGAAACGCCGAACTTGCGTCATTAGTTTCTTTTTAAATTGTGTTGCACTGTAGACCGAAGAAGGATGTCGTCAGTAGAACCAGAAATATCTCCAAAAAACAAATCAACTGGAATTCAGTCTGCATTAGCCACAATAAATATTAAATCTTTTTAATAAATCTAGTTTCGCATAATTTGCATTCTTTTAACACATCTGCTTGGCGTTTTTTATCGTTGTATAAACGATTCTACTAGAATTCTGCAATAACATTCCAATAGAGCTCGGCATAGTGTCATATGGTTCAATGTTTAACACCAGGAATTACAATTCGTATGGAGAGCCAATACTCATAGACGAACTGTACTTATTCTATCCAATGTGACAGTAGTTTACTTACATATTTTAAGCCATGACAAAAATCTGCCCACTTTTTTTCTACGTAAAACCAGCAACGATAACCCGTAGTCAATACCTTACATTCGTCTGATTTGGAATCTGTGCGCAATATAAAGGCCAATCACAACACGCAACGAAGTAACTGATTCTATAATTATACACTAACCTCCTTCCAATAGCAGTTCATTTCCCCACAATACTCTAACACAAAAAATGATATAAGATTAAATTGTTAAGAATGGATATGTCTATAGTCATTTCTTTGATGAAAAATCTAAACGTTACATCATATATAAAGCATAAATAATCCACTTGACCATGTTGCGTCCTGATCAGACGGAGATCAATCTCTAAAACATTCGATTAAGTATCATAAAAAAATTGAACAATTGTATCATGCCAGAATTTGTTTTTACATATATATCATATTTGAAAAACGAAAATTTAGATTATATAGCAAATTTAATTCAAAAACTTGGCCAGTAAAGAATTCTCGATAATTCGCATCGGTGTCATACAGCTCAAGTAAATAAGATAGCCTCGCTCAATTTTGCTACAATACAATGATAATGAGTCAAAGCATTTTGGCCGGAATCGATTAAAAGTATCCTTTTTGTTTAAACTAAACACTGCGTTATATATTATCGTTTCTCTAGAGATCAGTTTCGACTTTATCGGGCCGTGTCTTTCTACAGCCCACACATAACGCCGAAAATTTTTCATAGTTGTGCGGCAATAATGCGCAAAGGTTGATGTATCTGCGCTGTCAATCTTGCAACTTAAAGCTCAATTTAATATTATTTTAATTTACCACATCGTTTTGCACTTTGACTTCGGTCCATTAAGTTAATTTCGATATTGTCAATTACTTTATTTTGTAATAATTTATCAACATACATGTTGTTCTTTGGTATCGCAAAAGTTAATACCTTCGCATATCAAGTGAACTATAAAGATTCTAAACTAGCTTGCTTCATTCGTTCCACATTAAAGAAACGTTAACCACGACACACGTTAGTATATAATTCAAAATTTTGTGTAATTTTCAGCAGGGTGGTGCAGTAATTAACCACTAACTCCTAACCAAACGTTCGCCAGTTCAAACCCCGTCCGAGTCAAAAATTTGAACATAATTTGAATCGTTCTCAGTAAGGACGAAACCGGTCTATTGGATGAATTGCCTTATAGGATGTTCAGTTTATACTGGCAGATATATGTATAATGGCACTGGTGTTAATACCAAGCTCGCCAACTTTATTCACACAAATGTTACCACCAAAGATAGTTTAAGAATAAATAGTTTTCGATCAGCCATTGTTATTACTAATCCAAATGATAAATAGCGGTATTATAAGTATATCGCCACATAATCTTATGTGAAGGCTTTTTGCGCAGTTAATTTTCAGAGCTAAACGTGTAAAGTACGAATGTCATAACTCGGCAGCTGACGGAAATTTTTCACATTAATGCCTCGTCAGACGTAGATGGAAGGTTAACTGAGAGAATTAAAACTGAATTTAAATAGTTTATTCATAATGGAGATGGCCGAATAAGAGTGCTAAGACAGCGTACAAATAACCATTATTAGTATGCAGAAGTTAAACATCCATTTCTGATCGCCGGTTTGTTTCCGCCTAAGATGAGTACGTCCACCCGCCAGATGCTGTTCTAAAAATCATCAAAATGAGATCCCCACATGCTTTATTTGTTAACAAAGCACAGATCATAAAAATTACATCAAATTTACCTTAATATATAATTTATATTGAATAAAACTATATATTCTATAGAATATAAGTTTACAAGATATATTATTTATAAATATGAGAAAGTAAAATCTACTTGCTTTTCAGCTAAATGAATAGTTGCATTTATGAAATAACTATTTATAAACGCACTTGATGATATTAAGCCAGCAGACTTAGAAGCTGATGAGCAACTTGTTTTGATGCGCGGAACATTGGCGTTACCTGTTAAGAGAGATGTTGCTCCGGATTTATGCCCTGAAAATTCTGCTACTGATCCGCGTTTTTTTCTCTCAACTATTAACTTATCAACTGCCATGTCTCCACAAGTGTCACCAAGACCAGACGCATTACTACCACTTGTTACAACTGGCGATGGTTTTGCCCTTTTTACACCGGAAGCTCGAAAATTTAATGACGATGATGCATCTGCGCAGATAGCACTTTCAGTGTCATCATCCGTGCCAAATGTGTAACAGCTGAGTGCGGCAACAGTAACATCTGATGCACCATCAGACCGGACTGTAGAGGCAGCCGACTTGGATTCAGAGATGGTCATCTCGCCCTATTGGGTTTTAAACACCAGCCAAATGAATAAAGTATCATAATAGTACATCGAACGTGAAATATGTTTGTGAATTTATACGTTGCTGAGTATTTTGAACAAAAGATAAATTATTTATTCACCGACGAGCAACATAAATAAATTTAACGACTTTTTTTTATAATTATTAGAAAAAATAATACAGTACAACAGCAACTCATATATCCATGTATACATATAAAAAGACTGGGAACTACGACTCTCTTACAATTTTTAGAAGTCTATGCCAAAAACATAGGACTATGCAGACCTATCCAGTGAAAAACCAATCGCTAGAATCACGTAAGTTGGCGCACAGCCAAACGTCCATTTCATAGTGGTAGTATAATGCAGTTCGATGAAGCTACTGATATATCGAATATAAGTAACAAGCAAGATCGATTTTCTAATTCATCTAACGGAGTTTCCGTGGTAGCTTGGCGAAAAGAAATTATAAGCGACTATCCTAAACGACTCAGTCATCGAAAATCCCGTCTCATTACACAACGCGATGAGGATGATAGATTAAAAATTAACTGAAAATAACAACTTGAGACAGAATTATCGCTCTATATTATTGCCTGCTTACGCTAAGCTGTAAGTGAACGAATAAATATAATCACAAAATTGGCCATATAGTAATGATTATAGGTCGTTAGCTCACGTTTTAGCGGAATGAAGAACCAACCAATTCTTGACATAATGACTAGCTAGTGCCCATAGAAATAAACGTGTGACTCATAGGTGGTTTACATAATTCTTTAAAGGAAACTGCAGCCATGTGAATCTCAGCGAAGCCTATCCGTTATATTTCACCATAGAGTAAAGGTAGACTACTTATTTCGCTGAAATTACAGCGAGTCGCATACTATCAAAATTGATTATAACGACCGTTTTCTAGGCATTTAGCTTCACACACTATTCCTTATCAGAGAAGAAGGCAGTCTCGAGCTAGTATTTTGCTAGAACAAACTGACTAAACGTCAGTAAGCCGGCCACCAACAACGAACCCAAGAAACGAAAGTGTATTGGAAACTCCAGAAAAGACTGCAGTAACGAACCAGTTGGACCAGATATGAGTGACAGAATACCACTGTCAAATGACTGAGGAAGACCGCTACTAACGCGGTGAAAATGGAATGAATTAGTAAATTAATAATTAGATGAAATTTTCAAAAGTGACACCATAATTAGGAAACGTTTGACAAAAATCCTGCGCGCAACGGAATCAAAAGCAACAAAGCGGTTCCGAATATCAATGATTGTGATTTAATCAAAGTAGCTGCGTGACTCGACAGTGCGAAGGCGTTAATTAACTTAGGTCTATGTAACTTATTCCCAGTCGAAACCATTCATAATTTCGCCTAGAACGCTCTTACCACTCCTATGATGCATGGCAAAAACGAATAACACTAAATCCCATCCAATAGTGAAATAATGTCGATTTTCATGGACGGGAACCACAACAAAGCACATCGATTCCGTTTGCAAGGATGCGTTTCTTCAGTTTGCAGCAATAAGCGCTTGTATTCTATAATGAACTTTCATTCCAGTGGATTTTAAGTTCCTTTTACTGCTTCATAAACTAGAGATTTGAAGTTGATATCGCTGCATCATTGAGTGGTTATATCGTCACATATATAGCTGTCTGAAATACGCGGACGAGAGAGATTTTATAGTATGATATACTGCAGCTCAGTAACAGAAGGCGACTGTATTATTATTTTCTGGATATGCTCAAAAGCTCGCACAAAACATTATGCTTAGCTGATACTTGAAATTCATTACCAGCACTTGGCAATTGTTAATCATTACATATTGTATTATTAGCAGAATAAATTTTTCGAAGCAGCAAATGCCACATGTTAGCAATCTTGTGTACAAGTAGTAATTGAAAAAATCCGCTCAGCCTTCATCAACGGGAAACAGGCCAAAGCTTGTTGCATCCTACTTTTCCCATCATGCTAAATTTTGGTTGTTACGAAATCAGATAAAATAGAAAAAATCTAGCGGATACAAACGTTTATGAATACTACATACATCTTTTTGGTATTTTTGGATATTAAATTCACGCGAGGTATTAGTAACTACCTTAAACAGACCGAACGACATATAGAATCCATTTATTGATCAAAATGAGCCTCGCTGGTTGCTCTTGCATTCAGAACAGCAAGAAATATTGCGTGCAAAGATACAATGAAATATGAATTAAGTTATCTAAATAAAAGAAAAATGCAATGGAATTTTTGAATTATCTATTCCTCTAGTATCATTGCGTTTTACTATACCGAAACCAACACGATGGATGAAGGAAATTTATCATAAAATTCCAATTCATCTTCTGACAAGAGAACCTGAAAACCAGTTTGCCATAGATGTTTTAGAGTGCTGAAAAATAGAGTCTGGTGGTCTATGTAGTGTGGTGTCTGATCAGTAATAACAGATTTGGGATGGTAAGTTGGAGTTTTGGGTCGAAATGGAAGCCAAATGAGCCTCACATAAAGAAAAAATAGACTAACCAAGTTACATTAGTTTGTATATAAATGAAAATGGTGTGTAGTGTAGTGTGCAGCAGGGGGGCTCAGTGGTTAGAGCACCAGATTCCGGAGCAGACGTGCCAAAATTGAAGCCATGTCCGCAGCAAATTCTGGCCAGTACATGATGAGTTCCCAATAAGGATGAAACTGGTCTACAAAATTAACTGTTTTTCCTACACCGTACAATTCTTAGTTTATACAGACATATCTTAATAATTAATGAGCCAAGTGCTTATATCAAGACCGCAACCTTGATTATAATATTTGTTATCATCGCCTGCGCAACCAATGTTCGTTTAATTATATAAATGTTCATTTCATTACCCCTTCCCCATGTAGTGTGGTTTCGGTTGAGTAATGACAGATTTGGGATAGTTAGTTGGAACTTTGGGTATAAATGGATGCCATAGAAAAATAGACTAGCCAAGTTACATTAGTTGGTATATAAATGAAAATTGTGTGCAGTGTAGTGTGCGCCAGAGTGGCTCAGTTGTTAGAGCACCAGACTCCGCAGCAGACGTGCCCAGTTTCGAGCCCTGTCCGCGGCAAATTCTGGCCACTACGTGATGAGTTCCCAATAAGGACGAAACTGGTCTACTGGCCTTTTCTTCCCTATACAATTCTTAGTTTATACTGACATATGTAAGTAGTTACTGTGTCAGGTGCTTATATCAAGACCGCAACATTGATTATAATAATTGTCATCACCGCCCGCACAACAATTGTTCGTTCAATTCAGTGAAAATCCTGTTTGTTATCAGTAATTTAAATAAAACGCTTAAACACAAGAAATCAGCTGTGAATTTAAAAAAGAGTGACAACTTGTTTTGTAGGCTTTTCAAAGAATTGTCTGCAAGCTTAACATCAGATGAAAAGTAACTCCAGATTTATGGTGGCAGCGCTGAAGCTTAAGATATTAGAGCTAGACGCACAGATCAGACGTCTTATCGGTGGTCATTCTGCTGAGCGCTTCCAATTGCAGTAGCGCAGTTCATTAAGCACACATAAATATCTAAAATCCGCAACATATGGCTACCGATGACATGACATGCAAAAATAGTTATTAGATGCAAATCAAAACCATTATTGCTGATGAAATGCCTTCGAATTGTTTCAAGCTTAATAGAATAACGACACAGAAATTAAACTAGGTTAACCAAGACCAATTTTTTGGTAATGCGGTGTTAGGAACTAAATTATGCACGCTGCCGCGGATTGAACCGCGCGATCGCTATCTGCGGCCCACGATCTTTGCTCTTGTATACTAATCAGCTGATTTAGATTGTTTAACGCACAAAGCGCTACGCCGAAATATATTTAATGATGGCGTATCAGACGAACAGCAAAATTTTCAGAAGACCATTACAATAACTCATCGTGCTGTATTCAAAATAGTAAGTTTTTTTACTAAAAATCCGTCGACTGGTTCCGGAGTTCGACAAATTTGCTTAAATATTTTGCCGATGTAACCCGAAGACATTTCGGAGTGCTTGCTGGATACTAATCTCGGATACGTCGAAAATACTGCTTTGCTGGCAAAAAGGAAGACAAGCTAAAAACTCCTAAATTGCGGTAGGCGTCCGTGTAACGGACTGAAATTAATTTTATAAAAACTGTCTGAAAGGACAATTTTAATTTATAACCTGAAATCATGCTAAATGGAGTTTAACTCCTAGTCAAACATGAATAGTTTTATCGTGGATCCATGGTAGCACGAGATAGGTCGGCCGCTACTCAGATTTCCAGACGTATTCTCCTAATTTTAACTGCATTTGACAAATTATATGAACCACTCTGAAATCGCCATCGATTACACTACACATTAAGTACAAGTAATGGAACATAGAAAGCTACGTTAGTCATTTTATGCTGTGCCGAACTGGCAAATGAGCTCTTGTACCTAGCAGCACCTGCACAGATTTTAAAATGGATTTATACGTTCAGTATTGTGGTAATTATAAACTGAGACATTACTAGAGAAACAAATTTACGAACTGACCGGTTCTTTCACAACAAAACGTCGATTGCCTTGGTTAGAGCATCGTTTCTGATGGTAAATTAAAATCTGCTTACAAGCCTACCAGAGTTACTCTTCTGAACGTCTGGAAGCGCAGAGGAAGGCTAACCATCTAATGGCCAAATATAATAATGTCCATATAGATCATGCAAATCATGCAATTACAAATCAAGAGACACTTGAATTCCTTTATTAAGAGAATCAAACTCAAATGCGAAATATCTATAAAACACAAAATTTAACCAACTAAAAGAAACTGCTGAGACAACTTCATAAGGTCAGTGATTTTAAAAGGAAATTATTACTGACATAGCTTCAAACTTTACATGTATCCTAAGAACTTTCTAATATTAAAACCAGTGGACCAAAGCAAATTGACCGATATCGTTATCGTTATGCTAAGAGGATACAAGAGATTGCATTAAAAAAAATCTGCGGTGCACTATTCCATCCTGCATATGATCTTCACTGTTCGTCTTGTTAACATTAACTACCTTGGCAGAAACAGTTAAAGACTACATCAAAGTTTGGTAGTATGAGATCCAGTTGTATACTAGAATGGGATTCACAGCGCCTTGACAAATAACCTGCATAAAATTACATATGGTTTGGCTCAGTGACGATCTTGTTGCAGATTAATAGTAGAATAATCTTAACTTTTGTTTTGTTTCGCAGAGCTAACTGCAATATTTAGTTGTTTTTATGACGTGATACAGTGAAAACCTAAAGTTTTTCCCGATGCTGCCTTGTCTTAATGCAGGCTTGGCCATAATGGTGCTGTGTAGAGGTTTAGTTTGCCGCACTTGTCTGTGCTATCTAGATAAATAAACCCATAGTAACTATGCCCTTCCCTCAGAATTCGCTCTCGAATAATACGTCCCATTTTTATTACTTTTTGCTATTTTCATTACGGTTATACGGCAGTGAAACATTATTTACTAATGGCTTTTGTATTTCTGTGCATGATGAATAACTAGTGGCGATATAAAAAGGAAGGCTGCAATACCATCTTTGTCGTAAAGACCATCCCCTCCTCAACGTGGTACGACGGTGTCAACCATGTTTCGATGGCCGATCGTACATGGGCTAACGGGGCTATGGCGGTGGTGTCACCAGGGCGTGGCGGATTTCCGACCGGCAATCGGATCTCCTATAAAATACCACATGAGCCCGACGACGGCACCATGACGCGGCGTGTGCTCCTCGCCACAAAAGGGGACAACAGCCACAGGATTCCATGGACTCCTGGACAGTACCCCGTACTTCCGAATGGCGAATGAGCTCTCAACAGCCACCGGCAACCATGCAACATACTGCTGCCTTGCAGACTGCGCTTGGATGTGCAAAGGCTAGAGGTGCGTCCTCGATCAAAAAGCCGAGTGGTGAGGGGACACCACTTGTACCAAATTCACAAGAAACTCCATGAAATGGAGCCGGCTTATCCTCTAAAAGGAGTCAGCCGCAGTAAAGTAAGTAAAGTAAGTCGTCGATAACAACATTACACCATCGCTCAATAAAGAAGAGATAGAGTAATTCGAAAAGGTTTTGAAATTTTAGAACGGAGGAACTACGTATAAGAAATGGTTCTATTCTGTAGCCACAGAAATTCGAGGCCTGACGACCATCGGACTACAAGGTACCACCCAATTGTCCAATATAACCTGATAAAATATGTAATAGATATAGGTCATAACACCGGTTCCTACAGAAGAGTCGCCAGCAAGCACGAAACGAATGTGTACACGAATCAATACCTTTAGTTCGTTGTAACTATTGTTTATCATTGTGGTCTTATTTAAAATAATTTATTATTAGATTCCCAACACCTAATACATAACTGCATATTGATAGGTCACCAATAAGTAGTACTTAACAGACGAAAAAATAATTATCCATCAATCACACAAGACGTCAAATTCTACTTATGCCTTAAATTCAATAGGAAATACTATCTCAACCTACGTCCTATTTGTGTAAGAAAAAAAGTGGACAGATTTTTACAAGGCAGTCAACCACAATCAAGTTTTGGAGTATAGGTTCACTCGTTTACCAGGGTAAGATCCACGTAGGCATCGTTGTTTTTGATCATGATTTTTTCATGATATAGCACCGCATTGTACTCATTGGGGATCTTGCTGTAGATTTATAGTAGTCAGCTTCTTAACTATTCTTTTTAGATTCGGTCTTGTTTCTAAAGTAATAGAGAAAATGGCACATAGGCTGTATTACCGATGTCAGCTGGCCTTAATGCAAAATGCCTTCAGAGACGCCCACGATTCTGTTAGATCACCTCTTGCTACAGTCGATAGCTTGCACATAGAATTAGAAAAAGAGCTCAAGCAATCTTCGGCTTATCTTTCGAAAAAGCGCCTACAAACTAGTTTGCTATCCCTACTAACGCCAAATTCATTCAAAACCCAGTATCTGAGGCGAAACTAAAAGATGGTAACACGGTTCGTAATCATCGTAAGGAGTTCACTGCCAGCAACGCGGAAACAGCGTCGAAGCGTAACGACTTACCCGAACTGTACGCTGAAGTTAGACATATTGTTCCAAGGTCGTATGAGCATCATTAGATTTTGAAGTGCAACATATCAATTCCAAAAACTCAATTTGCACGTATTGATAATGGCAAGATTAGAGATTAAGTGATGCCTCTACATTGTTACACAATGGACACTGAAACTCCTACTATTGTTGAATGGACAGTCATGCGAGTTAATATGGCCTTCTTCCTGATCTTTTACAAGTTCAGTAGAATAGAGGTTCAGAAGACACTGCAGAAGCTAATCACTGCAATTTCAAGAGAACTTTGTTCTTAACAGGTGAAATAAGACAAAAGTGATTTCTTTCCACAAAAAGGTGACCCTGACATACCTAACAATAGTGGTGTAAATATTATCGAAAGATTGAATGACTTCTACCCTACCTAAGATGGTATGGGCAAAAATTAAATTACCAAATAATAAAATGCAATCCTGTGCACAGTCAAATTTCGTTAATTTATCGCATTGAAGAATTTAAATAACGAAGCCATTAACAAATGTAAGAATACAGTTTCTAACATCATCTATTACTAAAATAAACAAAAGAGTAAACATTATTTTCGCACACGGCTAATGGTAGCAAACTTATAAAGTAATTTACTTGATCTGCGTTGCTGCTAGTGCAGGTAGTATTCCAGTGGATTTCTTATTTCAAAAAAATATTTCGGTTGGTCCAACTGAAGAAGACTGCCGATAAAGGCAGCCAAAATATTTTGTTGAAGAAAGAAAACTACTCGAAAACTACAATCGTTAGTCAAAACGCAGATCAGGAAATTTCGATTAATCCAGTTTCGCAAAAATATTTTACTTTTAAAGTAACTCATTGTTGACCTTGAAACGAACAAAGGTGCAAACGGGTTAATAATTTTGGCGGACTTTTAGCACTATATCTATGCCATAGTTCCACTTCTCGTTACAACTTTTCTCACATCCATTACAAAATTTGTGAAGACAACGAGGCAGATATTTAAATTTTAAAAATCAAACTAATAAAACCAAAATTAAATGTAGTTAAAAACAAATTCGCCTATCAGGATTGAGCATACGTGTTGTTGTGAACCCTGATCAACAATGCATCAAATCGAAAGCAGTTGCGACTTTGAATAATTCCTAGTAGAATCAGCCTTTTTTAAATGTCTAGTAATGTAGATAGAATTGAGTGTGACGGTCATGTTGATGGAGAGATCATTTTAAACCGGACAGAAGCACTATTACAGAGTTAACCCTACCTTTAATTTGATTTGACTTAGGTTGTGTTGTGCTGAAGCCTAAGTGGCCCTGTCTTGGGTTGTCTATGCAAATCACTTCGTCTTCGACTTTTAAAACCTTTATCCTAACATTTACTATAATCAAACTTAACCCATTCAGTGCTTACATTGTCAGTATAAACTAGGAATTGTATAGTATAGAAAAGGCAATTCATCCAATAGATCGGTTTCGTCTTTATTTGGAACTTATCACATACTTGCCCGAATTTGCAACAGACTAGGTCTGCTTCGGAATATGTGCTCTAACCACCGAGCCACCCTGCCGCACACTACACACGATTTTCAATCATATAATAACAAATGTAACTCGGTTAGCCTTTTTCCTCTCTTAGACCGGAATTTCTATCAATACTCCATAATGTCTAATCTGGTCCCAATTTATGAAATAAGGCTACATTTGTATATTAACTAAACAAATGGAGCGTAAGGGTGACAATGGATAAATCAAACGAATAAAAATTCGTGGTCTAACCGTTAATGTCGTGGTCATCAAATAAAAATCAGACTAGAGTTTTCTTCTGTCCGAAAATTATCATATTCAGAATTTAGAAAGCGGAAAACAATTAAAAAGCACAGTTTAATCATGAGCAAAGAAGGAAAATCACTACAATACATACACAAATGGGATGTAAATTAAAGTTATATTAAATATTCAATAGAGAATTCATGATCACGAGAATCATACCATACATAATAACGATCTAAAAATGGCAAATGCATACAATATTCTGTATAACAACATAATATTAAAGTGCAACTGCTAGATAAGACACGCATGCATACATGCATAGATACATATAGATTTCCCGAAAAGCAGGATCTACACGAGCTTATGCCACCTAGATAAAACAAGCAAGATAGTTTCACTTGTTCCTTTTTTCCCAAAGATTCAAGCATACTTCATTCATTCAAGAATTTTCTTACTAAAAACACAACACAGTGTGTTTACACGAACAAAATCGCGAACGATTATATATGCCAATTAAATTAGTCTTCTATCCCGAGACTGTTATTTTATCTATTCTGCGATTCCAGTCTTCCATCGCCTTTACCACGATAGCTTTAAAAACATCCTTCACCTGCATTACACCTACCAATGCAATCGGCGTTCTTCAACTAGACGTGCCGAGGACGACACGTCGAAGAGATACCAAATATAACTGATTGACCCATAAATTATGACCTTAGAAACAGTGAATTTATCGGACATTAACGTTGCCAATGCGACGTAATCTGTAGCCATTTGTCTTATTGTTATTATCATTATCGCAATAAAGGAGAATCGTCGATTTACTTTACTTAAAGATATTTTAAATGATTATTTAAAATTTACGAACAAATCTTGGTTGGCCTACATTAATTGTTCGTCATTTGCAGTAACAGTGATTTATATGATAATCAGAGATCAACCCGAACCGCTTTATGTTTTAAAGGACAACAGGTGCATGAATTTATTGGTAAATAGCATCACTACACAGTTGGCAAAAATATCAAGCTTCCGATAAAAACTAGTTATAATGATTATTTTAAAGAAATTTAGCTTTATGCTTTATCGATTAGGTATCTCCTCATCAGAGTTAATAGCTATCTGATGCTCATTTTTCTTTTATGTTAACGATGTAGCATCTTTAGCATATTGAAACTAGCCGGTCACAATCGATATCCTCTCTAAGAAGTGGTACAGAATCAAAGGGACATCATATACGTACAAGGCGTAGACAATCACACGCCTTTCACGAACTCAACAGTCAATTATGATTGATTAAATTTAAGTTTAAAACACTTCAGAAAAACAGAGTTTGATATTAAAACAGGCGGATGAGGCAGCACAACAGGATCGAAGCAGCTGAACAGGTTTGGTGCGGATGCCACTATTATGCATAGATCATCATAGTGTTTAAATAGAAAACAGCCCAATAATATATAAAATTGAATTTGGTTGACCAATGTTACCGGCAGTGTATCACGAGCGCAACGTACTGAATAGATTTTACACCTTGTAGCTAAAGCTCGATCGAAGTCCTGTATGAATGGAAATACCTCGCTTTGCTATCTCTACAAAAATATAGTGCACAATAACAATAGCAACAAATCTATAAATAGGCACGATAAGACATATCGTGCATTCAGGTGGCTGCAAGTCTCCAACATGCAATAAGAAAGACGAGCAGGGATACCGATATCGCAAAAATATTGAATCCGTATTTCGTCCTAACAATTGTCACCCTAATTTAAAACTTATGAAGTGCACGAACCGCGCCTGAAAACTCTGGAGCGGACATACTCCATTTACAGAGCGACCCTTTCAGATGCGACATATCTTTTAAGATAGCTGTTTTTTACGATTCAACGCTGATTTCAACTCGCGTTTAACCTTGCGTCAGATTTTTTCATCTGCTGAGAGGATGGAACAAAATTTTCCGCAAATTTTAGGTCTATTAGTGCAATCTCATTGATTCGTAGCCGCTGCCAAGAGTAAAAGTACTTCTATGTAAATATAGGAAGACAGTCCAAAGCTCGTCCTAGTATTCCAAAACTAGCTTGGTACGTCTACTAGGAATGAGCGACTTATTATTATTTTAGCCTACGTATAACCAAGTATCTCATTGCCATACAACATTGAAGCATCGCTTAGTTAATGCCAATTTAAATCTCTGGTGTCAAACCTGCATCGCTGACGGCTGCAGTCAATGGAAAACCAGAAAATGCGAAAATTACCATAACCGTATACTGCACGTTCGATCCGTTCACAGAAAATGGCTGTTCAGAGGAATTTGAACCACAATCTGTCCAACGAAGGAGTTGGATCATATTCATCGATCTAAATCACTACTCGTATCCTGGACGGAGACCAAATTACTACTAACATGAGCACCAACTAAACTGCATTTATTCGAACAAAGGCTGTGAGTTTAGTATAAACACCAATACCATTATATATCTTCACTAGGGATGGACGACCTAGTGTTCTTTTAAAGGACACATATAACCATGAGCAACTTATGGTTATATGTCATTTCGGCTTTTGTATGGCTCTATACAATGATGATGCATTATATATATATATATATATCAGTCTAATCGGATTGGTGTTTATACTACGCACGCAACCTTGATTTAAATAATTATCAAAACCCTCACAACCAGAAATTGATCATATATTTAAACTAAATGTATTAGCTCACAACATCCATTTTGTTGGCAGAATGGCCTATAATTATCAGGTAACTACTACATCAATATAAACATTTTCCGTCCTCAATTAATTATTTCACAAGCAGTGAAACCGTACAAAACGCTTTACATGAGATAGACTTGCTCCATATTTATAGTGCCGACAAGATTTATCTTTGTTTTTAAAGACCCGCCTGTCAAGCTGGGCATTTTACGTCTAACGGTTAAGTATCATGTACGGCGTATTTAAACAGCATGCATATTTATTTATGCTTATTCAACAGGCTTCAACTGAACACTAACTTTGTCATACCCATTGTGACAATATCAAATCTATTCTATTCGTACAGAATTTCTTTCACACAGTTGTTAACAATAGCGTTATTGTCAACTTCTTTGTTTAATGCGCAGTGAATATCAACCGAACAAATTTTCATACCAGTTTATTTTATATTCTCACAATCTATCACAATGTTGTGCATCTAATGTACGATACAATAATGGTAAACTTAGTACCTAATTAATATGCCATTCTATAGATACTGCGAAAGCTGTCTTTACAAATTCAGCGCTTCCATGTAAAATACACTAATTTCTAAGTGCACAATTACCTACTTTATTTATATGATTACAACACCAAATAAATTTAAAAAATAGCTGTTACACCAGGAGGCTTTCTGCGTATTAAGTCATTATTATTTTTATTTAAAAGTTGAAATTTTGTAGATAGTTCATGTGATTCATATAAAAAATCCTGAATTTCGAGAAATATTGTGTCACTATTTTATCACTGATTTTCGCATCGCATTTTCAAACATGCCTTATATTAACAATTAAAACACATTAGGTTCTTTACATTTGAACATTGCCGAGCTCTTCAAAACGCGTAGTACTATTTCTATGGACATTATTTGCATTTATCATCTTCGCTATCATCTTAAATCGTGGTTCTGAATGCACAGAACTATAACACTTTGAATAGAAAATCCACTAGTACTATTCAGATTAATATTCGAACGTAAATTGCAAAAATATTTAGTTTTCAGGACGATTAGTATACACATTTCGTGCAATTATTAGGGTGAACGTTTGTTAAATATATTATAAACATCAATCTCATAAAAAATCATTAAAAACAATGAAGCTTCGCACAACGTACAAATTTAAGAAAAATAAACATCAGAAGTGTTTAAATATACTAAAAGTTATTATTTTGGTACGATATAGACTCAGAAAAGAATAACCATGCACACTACACGGAACTGTATAAACGGACAAAATCGATGGGACAACACGAAACAGAAGTTTACACGAACAACAACCCGTCTAAGCCAAACTTACTTTTCCCGGTTTTTTGGGGATATCTTGATTTAAATTATCAACTACATCGTTCACATCTGGAGATTTTTGATATTTTAATGAGGAGATCGAAGACATTTTCGAATTCAAATTATCAAACGTGTCCTCAAAATCGCAAACTGGTGCATAAACTGAAAATTGTGTTCGTGTTGGTGATGAAAATTGAAGAGTTACTGAATCATCGTAATTAATTTGCTCTTCAATATTAAATGGAGAATCATATAACGATTTTTCCGGAGAACAAGTAATAAGTTCTTCACTACTGTCTTTTGGGTTGAATGTAACAACATTGACGCGTTTTCGCGAAATCAGATTTTGAGTATTCCGTGTGTTAGAAACAGTAGTTAATGGCACAGAATTAGTGGTAGTGTCGAGTAATTGATCAAACTGTAAATCGTCTCGTGAACCATTGCCAAATGAATTAAATCGAACCTGAAATCATGACAAAACTCACTATGATAACATGAGACCCTCTATTGTAACACTCAATGAATGTAACGATTAAATCATATTTGAATATATTAAAAATATTGTTACATTAAATATAACACCAATTAAATTTGAAAAATCATAAAATAAACATACATTCATCCTAACATTGGAAAGGCAGGTTAATTCGCCGCTTCGAATTTATTTGTAGATCAATAAAACAAATGAAACTTGCTATAAACTTACCGAACTATACCAGTCTATGTAGGCATTTCATAATTCGAACGCTATTGTAATTCTACAAAATGTTCTTATTAGTTGATAATGTGCAATTTCAGGCATGACGTTGTACAAGGCATAGATTATAGATGAGTAAATCAATTATGCCCATAAATAGAACCATTGTTCCTTTCTCCCGTATAGGACATATAATTTTGGACACCTAAGATGTTACTGGAAGCCTCCCTTGTCGGTACTGATAACCTTAAAATAAAAAATTGGCTTAACTCTGCTGAGCACCGTTGATACTTCCTCACCATACAGCTGCAGCACCCCGATGGCCGAACCACTCCGAAAAACTATAATTAGTCAAATGAAATCCGAAATTTTGTAATTTACTTTAAACATAATGTACAATTTCATTGACTGACACCAAGTCAATAAGTAAAGAATTAATTTAAGACAATGATTAACTTTTAAAACGTCCCAGCTTCAAGTTAATGTCGTACGACGTTACAAAGTCAGTTTGGAGGAAGGATGACTGAGATGTTTTACAGCTGGGGTCCCTTGTTAGGGCCGGTATTGCGTTCTTCGGCAAATACTAAGAAAGTTAGTTAGTGTAGCGGTGTCTAGAAATCCTCCTAGGCATTTGAGGCCAGCTCTGGTTGACTGGGTTGTTGTTCCTTCTGTTGTGGAGTTGACATCAGTGGCAAGTGAGTGCCTGAGTAATCTCGTTGAAGATCTGCGTGACTGGCACACGTAAATGTCTAATAAGTAGATGGTGCTCCGTCTCACTAGTTGTGCAGCAACAAGATTGGCGTGACTGAAATTGCCAATGTGTTTGAAGCAAGTCCAAAAATCAGCGTAGGTGAGAAGCCAGTATGGCAGCAGACAGCACGCACACGTAGCGCACATCAGAAGGAAAACGCGATTACAGACTGGCATGGAAAATTCACCGTGCTTAAATAGTTTCGAATTCGAAAACTTACACGACATTGGTTAGAGCTAAATTTCACTTGCTTTAATTGGGGCCGTGTAAATTTAATTTGAATTTCATTTACTTAATATGTCGGCGAATTGTTCTTGAGCTGTTACAAAATAATCAATTACTTCCTGCATTTAGATAATACAGGAATGCATTTTTTGCACAAAACACTGACTCATTTTCTACACGTACTCGCCGTCGCCATGCAATTTCGTGCTCTCGCTACGCTCACTATCTATACACATTATTTTACACGCGCTGCTCTTCTACAACAGTTTACCGTCAGTTTCGCCACAGTTTGCTGAAAAGCTTCCAGGCAAATGTGATAGCTTAATATATTAATAGATACCTACTATTTTCAGCTTGGTGTTACGAAAGTACATAGGAAAGTCTTACGTGGGTTTCAACACAGCAATTGCTACATCCAGTCGATTTTAATCTGTTGAGTTACATGTATTTTTAAAGAATGTCACAAACCAACGAACAGGACGCAAAGAACAAGTCACTCAGTAGACTTCATACATATTTATACATTGTGGGTTTTCAATTGATTATGCTAGTGGTAACAAATCTGACTCGTTTTTACTTCTGTTTCTTGTTTTGGCTAGTTGATAAGTGTGTATGCGTTTTTGTTTGTGTGTATGAATGTTTGCATGTAAAGGTCATTCTCGCAGTATTGCAAAGTGATGTCTGAGATCTGGTCATTATTGTTTTGATAGCTTGAGAATCAACCATTTGTGCGCATTGTTCACTGTTACATATACAAGTGCTATTTTTCCCAGTATAGTTGATCGTTTCACCTTGTTGCGCAAAGTTGTCGTTTTCACATGGTAACAGCGCCAGTGTGGATTGCAGTGTTAAACGCTCAAATTGTTTGGAGACTTTTGTCATCGTATGCGCCTTTACATGCAAACACGCATACACACAATCACAAACGCATTCGCACTTACCAACTAGCCAAAACAAGAAACAGCAGTAAAAACGAGTCAGATTTGTTACCACTAGCATAATCAATTGAAAACCCAAAATGTATAAATATGTATGATTGTATAAGCGATGATTAGTATTCACGAAATAAATGGCCTTTATCCACATTGTTATTAATGTGTTCTTTCTTCCTAATTATAAATATACTGTGTAACATTAAAAGGCATGGAAATTATTAAGGATATATATATATATTGTAGGAGACTTTTGCGAGATTTATCATTCCCTACATTAGTTTGGTAGCGGCTGTTGAGATCCGTGCTTATGATTAGTCCCCGACCTTTTTCCGATTGGTGATGTGAGAAGGCTAAGTCGAATCATCATACGTATATTGTACACAATGTTGCAATGCAAAATCAAAATTCACATTTGAACAAAACGGACCGTGCTCTAGACGGCAATAAAATTAAATTTTAACACAAATGAATGTCTTAAACACCAGTCACAGTCAAACTAAATTGTCCGTGCTCTAGACGACTAAAGTAAAAACAGTATTCACCAAGATGAATTTTTTATGCACAAGTCGCAGTAAAGCAAAATTGTCCATGCACTAGACGGTGGTAAAATGAATGCTATTTATAAACTTGCGTATCTAACACACAAGCAATTATTCTTTCACAAATGTCTGAATTGAAATAAATATATGCAACCGATTGAAAAGACATGATGATATGAACATAGTCACTGTTAAAAGTTGTCACTGAAAATGAATGTGTGGAATGCGTGTAAAGACTTCAATGATAAAAATTCACAAATAATTAGTTCACTGTTTGCTATGTTTTTAACTTATGTCATTATAATAATCCATTATTCTCTGAAATTCGGATAGGCATAGTTAAATGTGAACAGTAAATCCCTCGCGTAAACTGCGAATAATCCAACTGAGTGAAATAAATCCACTGTGACACAATAATCCACCGCATGTTCCATGCGTATCGCGCGCGGTTGTGTATATTTAATAAACAACCCTATTAATTACAAATAAAATTGCAGTTCAAGAAATCTCAATTAAAACTGCTTGAAAATAACAGAGATTGTTTCTAAAATCACAGTTAAGAGAAATATTGTGTAAGAACAGAGTTAGATTATTTGACCCATATACTAATGGTCAAATTCGAATATCGTTATTGTAACGGTGGAAAGTTATGTGGTTACAATATATATATATATATATATATATATGCAACGTATTATCCATTAAAAATTTATTACGTTCCTCTTCACTGCCACAATCAGTAACTGTATACCTGCACTTTTTGCTTAACTTTGTACTACACATTAGCTGGAAGGTTACAATTGATGACCGCGTCAAGTACGCAGGAAAACTGCAATTTTGGCGGAAGAACTCGTATATATAATCTAAAATCGTTATACTATTTTCATTATCTTTAGCTTACTTCCATTACTTAGAAAAATTTGTAAGCTTTAATTATATCTCTATTTGTAGTTCTGTGAACAGTAATTCGTTAGAAACATAGTTTGTTTTACTAAAAATGAAATTGAAATACTTATTGTTGAAGCAGAAAATATTGGTACGAATCAATTTTAATGCTGTACATCTGACCGTCTAATATTCTGACAGTCTAAGTCAGGGCGTTTTATTTGTTGCATACACTGCTATATTAGATTCTGTCCATGCAAGTTGTCAACACAACAAAATATTTTACTATGCGTTCTATAGGGTTGTATTTATAGCAAACATTGTAGTCAAATTTTTCACCCTGAGCAAAAATTTAGCACAACAAAATATTATTATGTGCATCAACAGTATTTTGCAAGGTTACTGTTTCAGCTAAACTTCAACAAATTAATTCAATAATGGTAATTTTTGATTCAAACTGTTCTATTTTCAATGTTATAAAATCGTTTTTATGTAAGCAATCTGCTATTAACAACTAAAATTTACTGAGAAAATATTATATATTTAAAAAAATTAATATATGCATTTGAGGCATCGTAAGATTATAAGCATGTCCAGCTCAACAATTGGATTTGATTTTCACGCATAGGATGGTGATTGATAATCATTTTCCATGCGTCTTTACATCACATTTACTCCTTCTAAGATAATGAGAGACACCATAAGATGTCAAAACCTTTTGCAAAACTTCCTTCAGAGTAACAAAGAATGCTATAACCTAAACTCGAGTCTATATTGAAGATGCTTAATCCTATTGTAACACGCGGCTCCGCGTTACAACCCAACGATGCTCAATTTTGACAAATATAGTGCTCTTTAAGGTCAAATAATAGAACTCTGTTTTTACACAAAATTTCTCTTAACTGTGATTTTCGAAACAATCTCTGTTAGTATCAAGCAGTTTTAATTGAGATTTCTTGAACTGCAATTTTAATTGTAATTAATAGGGTTTCATTTAATAAATAGACACTCGCGCGCAATACGCAGGGAGAATGCGGTGGATTATAGTGCATATGTAGATCGATAGTTTTTCTGTTCATTCAGATATGATTTCACGCATCAGGACATCAGATATTTCTCAATCACATTCACAAATTCTTTAGTACAATGGATTATTATAATTAAATAATTCAAAACCCTAGCCAACAGGGGATTAATTATTTATTATTATAATCAAGGTTGCGGTCTTGATATAAACACCTGACCCATTAATTACTTACATATGTCAGTATAAACTAAGAATTGTATAGTGTAGAAAAGGCAATTCATCCAGTAGACCGGTTTCGTCCTTATTGGGAACTCATCAAGTACTGGCCAGAATTTGCCGCGGACAGGATACGAATCTGGGCACGTCTGCTTCGGAATCTGGTGCTCTAACCACTGAGCTATCCTGCCGCACACTACACTACACACAATTTTCAGTTATATACTAACTAAAGTAACTTGGTTAGTCAATTTTCCTCTAGGTGGAGCTCATATGGCATCCATTTAGACCCAAAGTTCCAACTAACCATGCCCAATCTGTCATTACTGAACAGACACCACATTACATGGGGAAGTGGTATTGAAATGAACATTTATATAATTAAACGAACATTGGTTGCGCGGGTGGTGATAACAATTATTATAATCAAGGTTGCGGTCTTGATATAAACACCTGACCCATTAATTACTTACATATGTTAGTATAAACTAATTCTTATTTGTCATGTTTTTTCAAGACAGTTTTTACAATATATCGTTTTGTTGCCGTCTAGGGCACGGTCAATTTGGACTAACTGTGAATTTTGTTTTTATTTGCAACTTTGTGTACAATATACGTATGATGTTTCGACTTAGCCTTCTCACATCACCCATCGGAAAAAGGTCGGAGACTAATCATAAGCACGGAACTCAACAGCAGCTACCAGGCATATGTAGGAATGGTACAGCATCACAAAATAGATAGCTACCCTGCAAAACCTCTTACATTAGCTACAAAACCTCCTACACTATTTTGCTCTCTAGGACTGAGTGCAATCCGTGCCGTGTCACAAAAAAACTGAACAGTTTAAGCTCCATTAGACAGGCTTCATCTTCGACCAATAATAGTTTTAAGGGAACTAGTGAAACATTGTTACATGAGTATTTCAGATCATGAAGCCGAGGCTGATTTTATTAACAACCTACCTGAGAACATAAGAATAGTCGCCCGACGGTTGCCAACTTCCTATTTAGTAATTATTTTTCACAAATGTGTGAATTTGAATTAGGAGTCTTAGAACAAAAGTTAGGTACTAAATCATCGATTGTTTTTATCTCTCCATAGAGAGATGCGTGGCAAATTTGGTTATGGCTCTGGAAGGATTAGGCATAGGTAAACCTCAGTTCAATTAAATAGAAGCTCAAACCTCTCTACCGAATCATACTTAATATATTAGGTGGCGATTGAAATTCTCTAGATTCTATAACAAGCATGCCACAAAAAATTGGTGATGCAGTCATCAAACGCTTTTATTCTTGTCAAGTTTCTCTTTACCGTTTTTCGAATTTCCAAAATGAGTGTCCCTTTCTTCTGATGGCTGCCCAGACAACATAACGTAGGCAGAGCAGATTTTGAGGCTCTGGAAACGTCCGGATCAGACAGTAAAAATCAAAAGATCTAGCAAATCCGAAGTTCATTGACTCCTTCCCCCGACATAAAAAAAGTATTTACACGTCAGCTACCGACATTTTTGAGCTGAAGATCTTAAAACCAGCTATTGCGCAATTATTGTAGATTTATTAACAGCTCTTAAAGACCAAAATTGCTTGGTCTATCTAAAAAAAGTGGAGCTATGTGTCACTAACACAAAGCACAAAATCGACAGTATAGGAAAACCTTTTGCGTTTAAGTAGAGGTTGTTACCTCCTGCCGATCTGAAAGCAGCTCAAGATCAGTTTTAAAGAGTATCGGAAAGAGGCATTATCAAACAATCAAAAACATTTTTTCCATCCACATTATACTCGGTCTCTGAAGCTAACGTATTATATAGGCCTTGTGATGATTACTTTACGCCAAATTCTGTGTCCAAAACCGATGAATATCCAATTTATATTATAAATATATTGCCTGAAAATTCAGTAGCAGAAATTATTTCTCAGTTATCGAACTTTAAAAAGCCTATCAATATATTCCGGTGGTACCAGAAGATATAGAGATGACTGCTGTGATAACTTTTTTTAGCTTATTTGAATAAATTTAAATTCCTTTTTGTCTCATTTGCGTTACATAAAAATTTCAGAAATTCATGAACAGTATTCGGCTCGACGACATAGGTTATTTCATGTCCTAACTTTATGACATAATGATCTTTAGGTCTGACCCGAACTTCTATGCGAAGCATCTTAGAAATGTTCTTTCACATTTAGAATATCATAGACTAAAAATCAATTGGAGAAAAGGAAATGTGCCACTACATCAATTAATGCCCTAGGGCACCGTATTTCAGCACGGGCTATTCAGCCTTCATTTTCTAAGGCCAATTCGATAAATAATCTCCAGTCACAAAAGGCTATGAAAGACTTACGTGTTCTAAACTACAATCACAAGTTCCTTCCAAACCTATCAAAACAGTTATATCCGTTTAGCAGGAACATGGGAAATAGGAAATGTCTAAATATCAATTCTGCAAATTATTGTTTGTCCGATGACGGGGATTTGTTTTGTCATGTCGTTAACACGTAAACAAATGCCATTATGCTTACAAACAAAGACTTTGAGCGACATTTTCTACTCACAACTGACGCATTGCAAATTGCTGTAGGCGTCCTTTTGTTAAAAGAGATCGAAGGATTTCGGTAGCTGGTAGTAACTATATACGATAATTATGGTCGAGAACTTCTCGCAATCTATGCTGTTGTGTGCTATATCATGAGCATTATATACGGCAGAATATTTTTTGTTTTTAAAATTCAAGCTTACTAAATTGGCGTTCTTTAGCAGTCGCAAAATACTCTGCCATAAAAAGAATGACAACTTTCACATCTTCACAAACGAAAATTCGATATTATACACGTAAAGGACAAACAAAATATCACTGCAGACGCGTTCCTAACGCCAGGCGTCTCACTAACACCACATGTGCCTTCGACGTTTTCATTCAAAGATATGCCTTTCAGTTAGCCCATCTTAGCGAAATTCCTCTTAAAAACAGAGCAACAACGGCAAACTAAGTTAGTATGCATACTCTGGTAGAGGTCATCCATTGTATACTTCGCGGGTATGCAGCACCACAGCCAGTTTTGACTGTCAACATCAGTAGAAAAATGTTTGACTTTATTCACTCAATTCTTTAGGTAGTAATGTGACATAAATATATAACAGGTCGTTTCTGGCATCATAAATCTAGGCAGAAAGTTAAGCGATGAGTCTCTGAGCGTGCCACATGAGAAAAGATAAAATCCCCCGCAAAATTAATCTAAGTTGAAACATTTCCCAAAAACGATATAACACAGCCATTGTGCATATCGAAAGAGTTCCTATTATTCAGGTTCAAAATTTAAACTACCTTCTATTCATGATAAAAAAGATTTAATCGATGTACTGCGGCGTAACTCCCTCGGCATCATTTCTGCAGATTAAATCACTAATAGTTATAACTCTGCTAGGGTATCCTATTATGTTGTTTCTAACGAGATAATTACTGATAGAGGTACATGTCTCTCTCCTGATCATGTAAAAATATCTTACGCTTCATGAGATGCACTTTACACGAGTTCAACACCTACTACGCACACGAACTGAATAGCAGAGAGAATGTTTAGGAAATTCTAAACCGCTTTAGAAACCTTGTTCATTAACGGAATCTGGGTCGACGTCTTAACTTTAGTACTCTTTGCAGCGCTATCACTTTTACATATATACTTTTATAAGCCTGCGTCATAGCATTTGTTTAACGTCGACCAAAACATTTCGACTCAGACTCCAGCTTTAGTACCTGCACAATATGACCCCGAATTTGAAGATACTAGCCTTAGAATCCATTTCAATAATATAGAAGCACAGCAATCAAGACACAATACTAACTCACTTTCGTTCATCTACAGCTCCACAGCCGATGAAAAGTACTATTTCGTAACCTCGCTGCTGTAGCACAACTACAAACTAAGTATGAATTTTATTACCAGATTTTAATTAGATGACATGAATTTTTAATTATCATTCATGGTGCGACACCTACCTGCGTAAGCACAGGTAGGCTGATGCCTTTATCAAACCGCCTGATCCTAATAATATAAAATCTTCCACGTTCGCTTCAGGCATCTCATGAATGATGTTTAATTTTTTATTGATTGTTTTGACTCCATGATAGCTGGGTGATTATTTGTCCCGTCACTCAAAAGGCTTTTATACCATTATTAATAACAACTGAAAATTTTGTATTATCCAGTATTGATGATTGTTATATGACATCGCGATACCTCATTTACGATAATAATATCTGATTTAAAATAACACTCAATAAAATATTATCGAAATACAATATCAGGCAAATGTGATAACCTCGCTCCAAATGGATATTTTTGAAGAATAAAGATATATATAAATACGTTTTTATCTTAATGACTCACTAACGATCAAGATCAATAACAAATCATGAAATACATGCACACATCCATATATATATATATATATATATATATATATATATATATAAATATCAATATCAAAAATATGATTGGCTCAACCATCTTTATATAAGTTCACTTGCAGCAATAACCTATTCCCGTTTTACGCAATCCTATCTTCTGGGAAGAGAAAAAGGAAATGACGAACAAATTGCACCGTTACGGTACTGCTGCGATGTCAGAGTAATTAAAATTAAAATAAAACTGAGAAACAGTCAATCCAGTTTATTGACACGGATATTGACCTTAGGCCGCGAATGATGGACATCCAGAGAGAAAGAGACCGTAGGATCAAAGCTCAAGCTAAGACCAAATATAAGGGGAGATAGATAGCAAGAACGAAGTGGAGGGTAACACTAAATGCACAGCCTTCAATAACTCATCACATAATTGCACCTAAGAAAACCAACATATGTATATAGACGTGTAGACATTATATATATATATATATATATATATATATATATATATATATATATATTCCTCTAAATATTCATGAAACAACAACACTTAATTACTGATATGTCAATAAATATAAACTGTCAATTTATCTTAATATCAGACGCATAATATTCAAAATGGGTATAAAATATCAGGAAGCATTTGATTTATTCCTATATAACCACAACATATATGCATCTATATATGCGTTAAAAACTATATTTAATGGGCATGCGGTGTGGATGGCGCACTGGATAGCATCAAATGCTACTTAGTATATATGTTTCGGTTTGAGTCCCGTCCAGAACACATTCTGGACAATACTTGAAGAGTTCGTAATAAGGACAAAACCAGTCTATTGAAAAAAATCTGTATTACCTGATAAAATATTCAGTTTTTAATAACAAATTACATGTAATCGAAATCCTGCCATTGCATTTCAAATCAGAAAACATAAATGAATAAGCAATCATGTGAGTTTACATAATTTCAAAGGTATAAATTTCACAATTGATATAAAAAATAAGACAAGAAATATTTATGTATTTATATCCACATTTCATATAAATGAATAAATTTCCATATATATATATTTACCAATCATACCTATTTATACATATAAAACACACACACACACACACACACACACATATATATATATATATATATATATATATATATATACATATGAGTATAAGTTCACCCTGAAAAAAAGCGCATACAATTCCACATGAATGTAGTTTATCTGTCAATATTCCTTTATTTACTTATATATACACAAATTATATAAATATTTAAACATACATCTACATATACTTGTATAAAAAATATATTTTACGCATGTAAATAAAAATAAATAGATAAGCAACAATATAAATTTTACTTGATGTGAGGTGTATGCAATTCAAAATGTATACAGCAAATTAGAACACATATTTATATTAAATTATCCCCACACTTTCGATAAAGATCCATCGGCATATATAAATGTTCAGACTATATTTATTTTACATATATATATATATATATATATATATATAAATTTTTTCAGATACAAGAAATGCTTCTTTCTAATTTTATTCTCGCGTATCTACAAAAAAACATATATTTATGTATAAATTGTAAGGAAAACAAGATAGAAATATGTAAACATGGAGAGAGTGTGAAATAAGGGAACCATTTAATTGCGCGCGTCACCACCAGTTCAAGCTCATTGCCTGGCATGCTTATTGTGCTTGTATAAATCCGGCTGCAATTTGTTTATCCATAAGGCTTCGTATGTGGCTAGCTCCCTTTTGTTATTGCATTTAGTAATTATTTTGAATGCTACGTATGGAGAACATACGTGTGATGTTTCAACGATGTGATATGCAATTGCAGACGCGTATTTACCATTTGATTTAAAACAGGCGTTTAAGTTACAATGTTCTCTCATTCAAGTAATTAACCTATATCTATTTGCAACAGTTTTAGTTCGACTTTAAATCAAGCGCATATTTTTCACAGCGAATATCGTATATCAGAAAACACATATATCTATTTAGTGGTGCATATATGAATCATAATGCATAAAATTGTCAATTCCAGTCCATCCTAATTCATTAACCATGCAATTTGAAATAATTTAAATACTTACTTCCCGATTTATATTATCATTATTTGCATTACATATAATTGATAATAATCTTCATGTGTTTGATATTCATTTCTACGTATCACACTTTCGTTTGTCGTGCATTACTTGCGCTACTTTTCAAGTGAAGCACGATTTATTTTTCGTACGGTCACTTGTCTTAAGTGTTATAAATAACTAACAATTTTGTAGCGTCAATTAGCAATTCTTCAGTATTATGAAATGTCTAAAGCAAGGATCGAATAAACTTCATGTATTTATCATTAAACTTTAATTTTCATGTTGAATTTTTTATAAATGATACGGTTGCATCGAATGGTTCACATCTGGGTCGACATTTGTCTCATTTGACATGACCAGTTACTTAGAGCTAAAGAAATTTTTGGACACGTGATATAGTCTTTAGCTACATATCATAACATGGGCAATACCTATGTACATAGCAACTTCAATAGTTAAGAATTTGGGACATGCACTCACGTTTAGCATGGAACAAAATGTCAATCGTATACCAGATTCTTTGGTTTTGTGGAACTTCTCTCATTAATAATGATCGAGCTTTACCACAAAATACCAACTTATGCCTTTTATTGCCTATTGCGACCAACTTTGCAATTTCGTGTTGCGGTTTTCAAAAAAAAATTCAACAACGCTCTAATTTGTTTTACGCGATATGACCGACCACAATAGATAGCAAATTTTTTAGCAATAACTAACATATATTGGACATCATATCATTAATGAAGCAGTTAACAAATATGCACAAGCCCAGCAACAATGCATTCCGATATATTTTGTTTAACTATGAGCAGATCTTTAACCTATTGATTAACTGGGTTTGAAATCCACACTACAGTAAATATCAAGTCTTAGCTGGGGGAATATTTCTTCTTTTTTATCCATTGTTGTGTAAGGGTCGGAGTAAATCTCTGATATTTTGTAACTTAATTCAAATTAAATGCGCAAATCCATTGCTTGGCACCAGGCCAATATGAAAGCATGCAATCTGACCTGATCATTAACCACACATGTGCTACCTACGCAACACATTCTCACTTGCTTGCTACTACCACTTGCTCTCGTCTTGTTATCTTGATTTTTGTATACGCTGGTTGTCTACATACGCTGTTTTACACACGATGATTTACAATTACTATTGATATAGCGCAGATTACCGTCAATTACGCAAAAGTTTGCTCTTGTACTTTTAACTAATCGTGATTGATAACTTTAGTTATCTTGTAACACGCGGCTCCGCGTTACAACCCAACGATGCTCAATTTTGACAAATATAGTGCTCTTTAAGGTCAAATAATCTAACTCTGTTTTTACACAATATTTCTCTTAACTGTGATTTTAGAAACAATCTCTGTTAGTTTCAAGCAGTTTTAATTGAGATTTCTTGAATTGCAATTTTATTTGTAATTAATAGGGTTTTGTTTATTAAATATACACACCCGCGCGCAATACGCAGGGAACATGCGGTGGATTATAGTGCCATAGTGGAATTACTCTTCTTCTTTGGATTATTCGCAGTTTATACAAGTGATTTACTGTTCGTATATAATTCTATGTATCAGAATTTCAGAGTACAATGGATTATTATAATTAAATAAGTTAAAACCATATCAAACAGTGGATTAATTATTAGTGCAGTTTTTTCTTTGAAGTTTTTACATGATTTTAGTCTATCCATCATCAGTGACAACTTTTACCAGTGACTTTATTTATATCATCATATATTTACAATCGGTTACATGCATTCATCACAATTCAGACATTTGTGATAGGATTATTACTTGTGTTGACAGTACATCATTTTGCTGCCGTATAGAGCACGGACAATTTTGTTTAACTGTGACTTGTGTATAAGACAATCAATTTTGTTAACAGTATTTCGTTCTGTTGCCGTCTAGAGCACGGTCAATTTGGATTAACTATGAATTTGCCATGCAAAATTGTGTACAATACATATGTGATCATTCGAATTAGCCTTCTCACATCACCCATCGGGAAAAGGCCGGAGATTGATCATAAGCACGGATCTCAACAGCAGCTACTAGTTCTATGTAGCTAGATAGCAACTCCGCTAAAATACTCTTACATAAATGGTGCCCCGTTTCAACGAACTCACAGCCAGCAAAGAATTTATAAACATCTAGATTTTGAGAACTTCAAGCACTTTGGATGAATGCCACGAATGAAAGCAAATACTAAGACACATAGCACAGTAAAACACCCTCTCGATATCACAATGCTCGAAGACAGCCGCACGATGACGGGTGAGGACGATGTTACACTGCCATCTTTTCTCGACAACACTCGCATACATAAGATGGCGTCCAGTTCAGGAAATGCAGGAAGCCTGGTTGTGAGCCCAGCAACAGGCCGCACCAACACATGAACACAGTACAAAATATGCCAATTCGATCCAGACTACCTTGACGAGTGGGTCGACGATGTTACTTTATTGGCCAAGGTGTCCAATATAACAGACGAAGGCTCAATATTTTTGAGGGCTTGGGAGACAAATCCCAATGTCTTTCTGACGCGGACTAAAAGATGTTCTGTATCAATACACCGAGGGCACATGTGCGCTGCCATGGCAGATCCTGCAACACGCCGTCAAGTAGCGCTTGACACTAGATCAAAAAGACAGGCTTACAGAATTAATGAGCCAGATGTCCCTAAGTAGCCGCACGCCTTCTGAGCTATTTAGGGAAATGGAGCAGAAAGCCTTGGAATTCAACCTATTCTAAGAAATCTTAATGCGACTTTTTCATACAGAAGCTCTCGCCGACACTCCAAGAGATGGCCACGTTCCTGCGCGAAACCGTCGAAGTACAAAACGACGTTCTGCCGGCACGTCTAGACAAGTAGTGGAAGAAACACCACTACAGCTCACCTGCCACAGAGAAAGGCCACATCACCTCACGACTATCTAAATCACAATCCACCGCATAATCAGCCGGAACAAATGCCACGAATGAACGCCTCCTCAGCCTGCTCGAGAACCTCACCGTCAGGCCAAGTTTGGCCTCAGTCGATGTCGTTCATAATAGACGCGACCAGAGCAAGCGTGACCTGCGTCGACCATCGTCCCGGAATAGCTCCAGGAGGTCGACATCGAGATGCCGGGCCACACTTCCACAGTTATCGGCGGAGTGGTGTCTGAATCACAGCAGCTATGGTCACTCCACATGTTATTGCCTCAGAAATGGCTGCACATTCCCGCGCACAGACGCGACTTTCAAGTGGGTGCGGTCATCCACAACAACTCAGGAGGATCCGCCCATGGAAGTTTCGGAAAACTACTGGGGTCAGCCTCCTCTGCGGCAGTAGAGACTGAGCAGCGCAAGATCGTTGGCTGCTCCACGTCTGATGGCTCGAAACATGTTGTTTTCGCGGTAGAGCGCAATCAAACTATTGTATTTACAGCGACGGTTCCAGTCAAGTCATGCTTCAAACGCCCAAATGCCAGCAACTAGTCTCATCCTCAGTTGCCACTATCAACATCATTTCTCATCCGTGACGCAACCTTTGGCGAATTATTTCTCATAGACACTGGATCAGATGTAAGCTTACTACGCCAGAATTATTTCGAACCTACCCACCCAGTCGACACCAGCAATCTGACCTGCGCCAATGGCTCCAATAAAGCGACGTTTGGGATCAAAGTACACACAATCTCGTTCTCCAACTCAAGAAGATGTTTCAAATATACTTTCATCATTGCCAAAACGACAAGAAACATCATTGTACGTGACTTTCTCGACAACTTCGACCTTACCATTCGTCCAAGAACATGAGAGATACGCACTGCAGACAATCAGTGGTTTTCATCAGCGCTAAAACATACGACTCGCGCCGAAGCAGTCTCACCCATACAACTAATTCTTCCAGTTCTTCATGTACCACAACTGGACGATGTTCTGAAACGTCATGAAGAAATTTTCACACCTATCTCCTTCATGCCTGATCTCAAGAGGAAGCGTGCCATTACAGCCCATTGTATCATCTCATCAAAACCACTTCCTCATTGTCCACGAGCACGTTCATTGGCACAACACAAACATAAGGCCACCGAGCAAGAATTAGCCATGTTACGTCAGCAAGGCATCTGTACACGATCCAGCTCACCTTTTTTGTCGCCTGTGCTAGTAGTACCAAAGAGTGAACCAGCAACATTCAGGGTGTGAGGAGATTATCGCATTCTCAATTCTTGCACACAGTCTGATTCGTAAATCCTCCCAAATCCAGCTGACCTACTCAGATCTGCTATTGGTCATGCTGTGTATTCAAAATTCGACCTAGTGAAAGCCTACTATCAAGTACCGATGGACAAAGACTCCGTATCACATACTGCACTGAGATTCACCGGAGGTGGCACTCACGAATGTCACTATATGCCATTTCGTCTCAAGAATGCCTCGCAAACCTTCCAACGCATTATAGACGAAATACTAGATGGTCTACCATTTGTAATTCCATATTTAGACGACATCCTAGTATTCTCCAACTCAATGTCCGAACATAAACAGCATATTGATATTCTACTCACACGTCTAGCAGATTATGGCCTCCGACGTCATGGCAACAAATACGTCTTTGCACAGCAATCAATTGAATTCCTCGGTCATCAAATTTCCGAAAAAGGCATGACACCTATACCCGATAAGTTTCGTGCTATTAAAAAACTACAGCCTCCAACCACCGTTCGAGCATTACGACGATTCTTGGGCAAGATGAACTACTATTCTCGATTTGCACCCTGCCTTGCCAAGATTCTGGCACCTTTTCACAAATATCTCTTGCCAGAAAGCCGTTTTGCCATGAAATCACAAATGATTCAGCTCAACGTGGACGACATTCAGGCTTACGAGGATGCCAACAGGGCCTTATGCAAAGCGACCATGCTACGTTCTCCCGATTGGTCTCAACCTTTTGAATTGATCACTGACGCATTCGACGTTGCCATAGGCGCAGTATTTCAACAGTCCATCAATGGCATACACCAACCTATCGCCTTCTACTCGCAAAAACTACAACCTCGAGAGACGCAATATGATACATTAGGAAAAGAGTTACTCGCAATCTACCGGTCGATCCTACACTTCCATACTTATCTGGATGGCCGAAAGTTCAAGATCTACACAGACCATCATCCTCTACCCCCGATGCGCAGAGGAAAGAAAGAGTATTTATATTCACGACGTGTCAACTCACAACTTACACCAATACACGAGTATAAATATGAAGTCACTCATGTCAAAGGGTCAGAAAACGTGGACGCAGACTCCCTAAGCCGTCCTGCAGAACTCTGTGTCTCAATCCTGTGTCCTTCACCTATAAGCACTCAGGAATTGCAAGCAGCTCAGCAAGATGATCCATCACTTCGGACATTTAATGTCAATCGCCTGAAAACATTTGATTATGATGGAACTCTGCTGCAGTATGAAATAACTGGAGTGGGCCCTCGGCCGTTTATACCTGAAAAACTCGTCACAAGATCTGCGAGGTTTACCATTCAATGAGCCACCCATCTGGCGAAGCCTCAGTGGAAATTCTATCCTGAACGTATTTTTGGCCTGGCATGCGGCGAGATGTCAAGAAGTGGTCAAAACAATGTCTAGAATGTCAGAAATGCAAAGTGACAAGACACACCAAAACGGCGCCACAAGTCATTCAAGTGCCCAAAGTCCGGTTCATGCACATACACGTTGGTCTGGTAACCTTACCTGCCAAGAATAATATGCGATATCTACTGTCAATACTGGATCTCACTACTCGATGGTATGAGGCCATACCACTGCCAGACATGAAGCAAGAAACTGTCAGTTATGCGTTAGAGCTCAATTGGTTCGCTCGGTTTCGTGCTCCAGCTAAAGTGACAACCGGTCGTGACGCACAGTTCTTCGGCGAAGAGTTCGCAGCCCTCCTGAAATACTATGGTGTCAAACACTCCGTGACCGCGGCTCACAGTCCGAGAGCAAATGCTTACGTCGAAAGGCCACACCGGGAACTGAAAGCGGCGCTCAAGGCTAGCTGTCATATTCTTTAAAATCGCTACCTTAAGCTGACGAATTTATTGGTGTTGACTTCACCTATATTGGTTGAGTCGTTTATATGGATTCCGTCAAAATTCATTATTAAATTGTCATCCAGCCGAGACTTAATTAACCCTATCTTCGCGGTCAAGGTGTTTATTTGTGCGGTCAATACTGTAAATAAATTATCCAATTTGTCAAAAACTATTTTTGTTAACTTATTAGATATGCTTATTTTTAATCAATTAATTATAGGATCTTGTTCGTATAAAGCAAATATATTGTAACAGCTCAAGAACGATTCGCCGACATATTGCCTAAAAGAAATTCAAATTTAATTTACACGAGCTTCCGTTTTCACTCTATATAAACACGGTGCATTTACCATGCTAATCAGTAGTCACGTTTGAATTCTGCTGCGTCTTACTGTCATTCTGGCTTTTCACCTACGCTGACTTCTGGACTTGCTTCACAAGCAGAGACACTTAGTCACGCCAATCTTGTCGCTGCACAATTAGTAAGGCCGAGCAACATCTGTTTATTGGACCTCTACGTGTGCCAGTCACCATAGTGTTGTCACAGATCTTCAATGACACAATAGACAGCTTTCACACAGTCTCTCGCCGCTGATATCAGCGTCACTACAGATGGAACACCAGCCAGTCAACCAAAGCCGGTCTCAAGTGTCTAGGAGTAATTTTAAACACTGCTACACTATCTAACTTTCTCGGAATTTGCCGGAGAATGAAATTCCGGCCCTAATAAAGGTCACCTCCAGCACTAACTCTCAGCCGTCTTGGCACATTAAAACTTTGTATACATCGTACAGCATTTACTTGAAGTTTTATAATATTTAGTAAAATAAAAATACAACTATTTATTATTTTATGTTCAATTCTGCGGCTTACAGTCTGCTTCCATCATTTTGTTGACCGCTTCATCATAGAACATGCACTTCTGCGAGGACTTTCTGGTGAAATCAGACCAGCCCTTGATAGGACCCTTGGTGCGTTCTCGGTCTCATAGGTGGCTATTGCTATATCTTGACCCCTCAGAAATCAGCCTAACATTCCCACTTAGACAGCTCATGGTCCATCTGGCATGATAATATAAAATATATTGGGCTCTGATTCTACCCTTTCCACACGATACGGACCATCATTTACAGCCTGTAATGCCATGTAGATTTTTCTTGCTTAGTCTTGTCGTTTTGTGGTGCCTACATATTTAGTTGAATGTTTTAGGCACTCCTGTATATCCGCAATGGTGCAGCGCTCACGGGATACTTGGATTACGTGTTCACCTGACAGTCTAATATGCACTCCATAGACAATGGCTGTTGGAGAGAAACCTGTAGCTGTAGATACTATAAATCGCATGGTTCGCTCGATGAAATGTAATTTGACTCTCCAATACCCTGGGCGCTCGTGGCACCAACATGACAATAGCTATTTCATCGTCAGGTCTGCTCGCTTAACCGTCGCATCTTGTGTGCCGGTGGTAGGTGGCTGTGCGAGAATGTTTTATTTGGATAAATTTGCACCGTTGATTAAATTTTCTCGACCCGAACTGTGCACCTCGGTCGGTAACAATGACTTGTGTTGCACTAAAACGACTGAGGTATAGCTCTTCTAGGTACCATTAAATCTTCTCTGTTGTGATTTTCTACAGTGGTACATACTCGACCCATCTGGTAAACTTATCGACCATGGAAAGCACATAGGCTATCCAGCCACAAACTACCGGTAGTGGATCTAACAAGTCAATATGCAGAAACTGGTTACGTGCAATGAAATTATAAGCAATTAGGATCACCTTTTAACTTTTTTGATGCTTACAATGCTGACATGTACTGTTGACAATAGCGACGAATTTATTTGCACATGTTAGACCAATACGATCGCGTCCGCAATGTTTCAATAACTCACCCGGCGCCGGAAGTTCTAAACATTTCGTGCCAGAATGTCATCAATTATCTTCGTATAAACTCCGACACAAATCACTGCTTTGCTTATCCTTCTTTTCGCACCAATAGGCCGGTTTGCAGGATCAAAGCTTAATACGGTGCAGACGTCACTGCGCCATTTTTTAACTGAATGACTTTTTCCTGACATGTAGCATCATTTCCTGTTCTCCAGAGAATTTGATAAGTAGAGAAGCACACACAACTGAACTTCTGCTGATCGCATCGGTTGCCGCAGTCTTGTACCGGCTTTATGATGAATTGATGTATAGCATTCATCGCACTCTATAATGACTCGTTGTACTCGTTTCTACTGAATACCAAGTGATCTCCAATGCACTAGTGGTTTGTGATCGGTAAAGACGTCAAAATTTCTCCGTTGACAAAATACCTAAACTTCCGTAGTGCCCATTGTACGGCCAGTAATTTCTTTTCTGTAACGGTATAGTCATGCTCCGCCTTAGGGCGTGTGCAAGTTATATATTGCGCCGGACGTCCGTCCGCTTGTAATACTGCTCCTATGCCAGCCTGACGCGTCTGTAAAAGGTATCGTACTACCTACAGGGAAAATCAAAATAGTTGGGTCTATTAATTTTTGTTTGCATAAAATAAACGCTTATTGAGCCTCCTAAGTCCAAAGAAATGGTATCTTGGCACAAGTTAACTTAGGCAAAGGTAGCTGCGTAACCGCCGTCCCTGCCAGATATGACGTATAGAAATTCACCATACCAATAAACCGGCGCAATGTTCTTCTAATAATAGGCACCGGATAGTCCTTAATAGGCTGTACATTCAAATCTAATGGCATACATCACACCACTGAGAAACCGCACTTGCCGACCTATCTGAACTTTTTCTGAATTAAAATTTAATCGCTGTTCTTGGGATTTGACTAACATCTGTAGCCTAATATGTAATCGGTGTTCAGTATTGGCTCATATAATAACAGCTTTAACGTAAACTCTTTCAAAGTTTAAGTCTAACACGAAAGAGTCCATCATTCTTTGAAATATTTTCAAAGACCAAATGGTACCCGAGTGAATTAGAAACTACCTTGGGATAACTGCACTGCTAACATCCGTATAATTTCGTCCCGAACGACAATTTGCCAAAATCTCTGTTTAAGGTCAAGCACGGTGAACCATTTGCCTTCCGCTAACTGAAGAAGCAGATCAGGTAGAGCTGGCATGAGTTATGGACCAGGTTTATTCAACGAGTTTAATTACCGGAAATCAGTCGCCGATCGCAACGAACGTAAACCATGAAAGCTGAAGAATTAGATAATGATGGTTCAAGAACCCTAGACTCTGTTACCACGTGTGTTTCTCGAGTCGCAGCTGGAGGAGCAACGTATACTTCATGTGGCTTGTAACCTTCATTTAATTCTATCCATAGTTTAAAGCGGTCTACCGTCAGCCCTGGACATTCGCAGCAATGAGGAAGTTTGAATATAGCGTTGTATTGGATCTGAAAGTTTTTCCACCACCCAGGCATACAACTGTTCTCCTCCTGCACCTTAGAAGTACATATCGACTTCATGGAATTCATGCTTTCAGGCCTCGAGATGCATATCCGTCTTTTTTATAATCTATTGTCTTAATATATTTTCTAATGAAATCAAGTCCCAATAAGGGCGTTTGAGTATCTCCTACAACAAAAGACATAGTAGATATATTCATTTATTAATAATTTCGTGTCCCATTCGCCCGCAGCGACCATCGACGTGCCCGATGCCTGACTCAAATTTGCTGTCATAGGTTTTACGTTGTTTAACGACCAAATCATTGGTAATAGCGCCACATCAGCTCCAGTGTCCAATTGTATTGGAGAATTATAAAAATTTAACTTAAATAAAAACTCTTATATGTGGCAAAATTTCCAATACTGTTTTTCTTCGAAGGCCATCTGATTCTGAAAAAAATTTAGGTTCCTCTGCTGGACTTCTCTCGATCTACAAATCTGAGCCACCAAAGGATTATTATTTTTGGCATGATCTTGACTGTCCTTATTGGAGAGACGATGGACCCTATTTCCCCATTGAACTGGCCGTTCCCTCGAAGCACCCTAATGAATTTGCTGCCACTTAGACGATGTATACGTCGAAGCTGGTGTCTTTATATATTGACTTTGCTTCCAAGCAATCTTTCCTGCACTTGCTGATTATGCCGCAAAGAATACTCGTAAGGTATGTCAATCCTGCCGGATGTTGTATCAGGACTCATGCGTGGAGTTGTAGCTATCAATTTGTTGGTCATCATGGCCAAACTTCGAAGGGTTCGAATTCTTTCTTCCAGGCCTCCTTGGCCGCTAAATGTTGTGCCATATCTGGTAGGATCCGGCAGTATAAACATGCTGGTCACATGCGGTTGCGACCCGGCCAAAGACTCAGATAGCATGGAGAATCCCTGCTTGATGCTGTACCATAGGATCAAGGAGCATCTCACCCACTAATGGTCTCAGTCTGTACAATTCTAAAATTACCTCCTAAGGCCTAGCTTGAAAGTGATCCAACACTTGTCCTTTATATTCTTCATACGTCAGGTCAACGGGCAATTCTTACTGGACTGCAACTGTCCGGTCAACTATTTCAAGGACAGCCACGCACACAATATGTCCCTCTTATAAAAATTCTTGCGCTTGAACTTAGGCTTCAAATTATTCGAACCACAACTGTGGACTTTCCATAACCAATGGTGCAAGTATTAGGTTAAATTCTGCTAAAGATCAGAAAAAACTCGTCGATTTGGATGATTACACCGGCATATTTCTGTCTGCTACTCTTTGGCGAGGTCGCAATTGATAACTTCAGCTATATTGGTTAGGTTGTTTATGTGGATTCGTCAGAATTTATTATTAATGTGTCATCCAGCTGAGACTTAATTATCGCTACCTCCGCAGTCAAGATGTTCATTTTTGCATTATTACGTTTTACAATCCGACGGAAGCCATCTTGTTTAACTTAACAGAAGTGCCTTATTTTTAATCAATTATTTATAGGATTTTGCTTGTATAAAGTGCATCCATTTATTAAGACAAAAATATAGAATATTTATTAATCTATGTTCACTTTTATAGCTCGAATGCTGTTTCTATCAGTGTGCTGACTGATTTATCATAATACGTGCACTTCTGCGAGGACTTCATTTGACTTCATGCCAGCCTTAGATAGGACCCTTGGTGCGTTCCGTGTCTCATAGGTGGCTATTGATACGATCGGTCAGTCATCGTGAGTAATTTTTTTGTTCTTTTATTTCTGTCACTTCGATAATACCAATGTGCATATGCATGAATCTATTGGCTGGTATTCTGATGTTCCACACATCGTTCCCAATACGCCGCTAAACATTATATAATTGACAAATGGCATATGTTCGTTCCGAAGTTTATGTCTGTCAAAATATATGGTCATACATATCTAGCGGCAACCTGATTGTTACTACACTTTATATAACTCACGTAGCTGTTGAAATACCTTGACACGTAAATTCAACAACATATACGGTCCAGAAAGGCTTCTTGAAAATTTTACAAAACTAACATTTTACACTCAATATTTCGAGGTTAGGCTGGCGTCATACTCAATACAACCATGAAGAAACCCTATATTTCCGCTTCCATTAATTGTTTAAACATCTATGCTCTTTATGGCCCACAATTTTTCAGCTCGATATCCGCCTCTTGTGGATTTTCCACCATGCTTTCTTTCCTATAAAATTGGGGACTATAAAATCAGACTTTATTAATTAGGTTTTGTTAAAATACATTATACGAGAACAGGTTAGTCTTGTGGTTTTGCAAACAAATTTTTTGGTCGTTTATTGTCAAGATTCTTGATTTATTTATCATCCATGTAGGGCTCCAAACGCAGCCCTACATCATACATTGTAATAAACTCTTTCCTAAAATTATCGTACATTCTTTAGCTGTTTTGGTGCATCCGACTGCTAAACCCTATTAGACTAACTATGCCATTGTCCTTTTGCTTATTCGAAGCTACAGGTTCGAGAATAGTGATGTCGTTTAGTAATCGTGTACCTCTATAGAACTTCTCTTGGTCCTCCTGGCTCATGGTGATAAACCTGGACTTCTTGATTGTGCGCTTTTTCCGAACAATGTTGCGTGTCAACGACCCCAAAATTCTAACTAAATCTCTTATGAATCATAAAAAATTGTTGAACATACCCAAGATTTTACACAGTTGAAATTTCTTTTATCGCTTTAAATTGGACTTTCAATTGCATAAATAATTTTTTGAAATTGTATGGGAAGCCAATGTCCGCTTTTGCCCGATTTACCACCCATTCATATTGTTTTATTTTGATAAAAATTATCTCTAAATGCTCAAAATGCCACAAAAGCATTCTTAGAAACTCACTCGATCCCCTTCTGGAAATATAACTGCAATGAGCAGTACATAAACTTATTTCACTTGTATTTAATAATAGCCCTCTTGAATATCTTTGAACATATCTCATATTAAATTCTACCTCGGAGCAATGTGCTCCGGTTTGGTTGATGATATCATTCACTATTGGTCAATGAGTCTAATAGCCTATAGATCTGTGAAACACGCCAATGCAATTAAACAATGATTGATTGCACAAATGGTGGCAAAAATCTTTTAAACCAAGTATGCGAGCTTGAAGTAAACACCAATCCCAGTGTAGTTAACCAGTCGTCAAACAACATAGCAAAACTACCGCCAGTCGCACACATCGACGCTTTTGGACCTTCGAAGACCATCATTAGCTTACGACGGCAAGTTGACTAGCAAAGGTCAAACTGCTTTTATATATATGCAAATTTAAATTAGATATGAGTCTCTCGCTTCTGGTAATCTCGCATACATTGTACTTGACTGAAAATCTCGGCTGCACAATTTTTATGCATTCACGAGCATTAACTGTTTGTAGATTTCGCCACGAATATATGGACACAATAGAATTAAACAATCATTGATTGCGCGGGTGGTAGTAACAATTCTTTAAATCAAGTTAGCGAGCTTGAAGTATACTCCAATCCTATTGTATTTAACAGTCGTAGAAAAATATGGCTGACTGACCACCAGTTGCACGCACTGACGCATTTTGACCTTCCATGATCAGCATCAGAGTACGACGACAAACAGACTATCGAGGATCAAAACACAAATTTCCTAGTTTTGGTTTAAGGACAACCGCTATTGTGGATGAAAAATTGGAATTTGACCTTTCATATATTCGTCTTTGCGCAACTTCCGAAACTCTGCAGCGCCCACTCTTTATTTCGTTACTCCGATGGTTAAGCCTGGTGTTAACAACTAATTAATCTTTTCCTCAATCCATTGTGCTTGAAACTAAAAGGTTTTTCTCAATTATTTCAATCAAATTACCATGGACGGCAGAACGGTGTAGGCGAAATAACATTATCACTGAGGTTCCAATCCTAGAATACATTGCTTTCGTATTGTTCTATCAGTCCTGTTTCGTAAGTTAATGCAAGAATTATGTGGATTAAAAAAACTATTTCCAAAGATATTTATTACACGCCAGCGACGACAAAGTTCAACTAAACGGAAGATTGAAGCCCTAATGTAAATGATAGCTATTTGATCGCAATTACACCTTTTGGAAAGCAATTGGCGAGCAATGGTTTATAATCTAATGTGTGGAAAACTACTTTCACGAAATCTGATCTAAGTCTGCCCATCTTCGAAAAGTAACTAGCTGAGATTTGAAATTCGTCTCATTTGGCTTATCACCATATTCAGGTGTCAAAAATACAGAAAGACGTGAAAATTATGGTACTTTTGCCATAAACTAAGTTTGCTGGTCGAGCTGATACCACAATTGATAGCACTCGTAGGTCTGTCAAATCTTGATTCATTTTCTTGTTAATCCGATTGCTGTTATCGAGTTGGTCTATGGATGATTATCGTGTAAATTCTCAAAAGTCTACAAACAATGAACTTATGGAAATCATCAAATACCGTACCAGCATAAGAGATCTACTGAGAAATCCATTAAGAGAGAAATTGGGAAACACTGGACACATCTATCAGTATTCGCTGGTGTTTCAGGGACTAAGTCAGTGACAAAATTAATCCGAATATAAAATCGCAGCCATTTCTGAAAATCCTAATGCGCATAACTTATATTTATGTTTATAACGGTATTTGTCTGTCAGAAAATTAACTGCAGCAAACAATATTTTTAATTTTTGGAAATATAACACTTTTGAAATCGCCGGTCAAAAGAAGATAGACAGTCAGCACGGTTTCGACGTATTATTTTTAATTATAAATTAAATTTTCGATTGAGCATTTTAATTAATTACCTGGTAATTATAAAGGCAAAATAATAAGTCAGAATAATTTAATTCGTTAAACTATCATTGTATCACGTCATAAACCAAACAAACCTCACGGTTAATATCGTCCAATTAAGAAAATAAACATATTAAGATGATTCCACTAGAAATCTGCAACAAGATCGCAACGAAGCTTGACTCGATTTCCAACCGAGAACAATGATGCACATGTGGACACCATCCTGGCAAACATATGGGTCCCATACTACACAATATGGATGTAGTTGAAGTTAACTGTTACTGCAATGCCTAAATCTGTTCACCTTGCTTCTTTAGCCAATCTGGCGTTGAGTGAGAGAATAATGCTCCACGGGGCAATTGAATTGAGGCCACATCCAAAACGTGACCGAACCAACGCAATTGATTAGACTTATATACGATACTAACAAGCACTTGTTGGCTGATAAAGACCGTCTACGGATGCCGGCGTTGGTTATTAGTTGTTGGTAACCTACATGTAATGTTTCTCAAACAACGGTGGTCGAATGCCTGTAAACGTCTAAAATCACCAATTCTAAAGGTAAAGCCTCACTAGCGTATGATTAAACCGAGCTTACAGATGCATTCATACACAACCTTAAAGGCAAAGTAAAATAATCCCGTTTCTCTGATAAATCTTTCTGGTAATTTGTATTCTTAAATTTCATTGCATCATTAAAAAGCTTTTCTTTTTTGTTCCTATTCTTATGGTTATATGGATAAGTTTTTTATTGCTGTGCAAGATTATGATGGGCGAGATAATAATGCTCTACTTCACAATTGGGTTGAAAGCGTACAAAAATACGTGACCAAGCTCACCCAAATGATAGAACTCTACTCGCGTTTCTAATGAGGAACAACTGTTTGTCGATCCAAAAACATGTCTGCAAATTTCTGTGTTCGCTATTCGTTGTTGGCAATATATATGTGCTATACCTCTCAAACAACAGTGGTCGAATGCCTGTAAACTTCTAAAATCTTCAACTCTAAGGAGTCAAGTCCAACTAGCATACATTAAAACTACGGGTGCAGAAGCATTTTAATCACGAACTTTAAGGCAGAGTGAATTGCTCACGTTTCGCCATAAATGGCGGACTGAGAAAGCAACTGTAGCTTTTTCGATACTCTTATTTACCTCGTTAGATTTATTGCCTGAGTTATTGATAAAGCTGCCAATGTATGAAAACTGTCAAATACATCTAGATCTTTGCTCTGCAGTCGCAAAGTTGGAGTTGTGGATCTTCCAACATTTAGAGGTTGCGAATTTCATACATAAATATAATCTGAACAACTTCGTTCTGACTCAAAATCGGCTATTTCTTCTCTATTACTGGATTCATGCAAAGCGCAAGACGGTGTAAGATAATCGAAGCAAATAACGTAGATACGACTGAAGTCAAATTTATACCAAAGTGGTTATCAAACAAATTACAATTGCTTCTTGAAGATAGGAATGACGGTCGACTCACTCGAGGCTAGCGGGACGATCTCCTAATTCCAAATTGTACGAAAAGGGTTAATCAACACTCCAACACCACCCTGAAATTAGCTTAGAAGCAAATCGTCGTGGACTGCATATTTTCGGTATTTTAGGGGTAGGATTGCTCCCCGTATTTCTAACTCTGATAGTCTTCCACTATTGACACAGCCATGCTTTCGGAGATCGGGACTGACACATGCCAAAGAAAATTGACTTTTGCAGTATTCAAACAACCTATTAAAACGAATATTTTAGCGTTTATTAGATGGTTGTTACTATCATATATAGATTTACTAACTTTTAACTTTCTCGGACTTGTAGCGCGGATAACTTGGAGCAAACAGCGGCTATTACTTGATGCGAGCTCTTATTCCAACTTTTCACCCTTACTGGTCCTAAAGGATTCGAGATCGGCTTTTTGACCGCGCTTTAATTGGCGCCTTACAATTCTACCTTTATTATAATAAGCCAAGCCAGTTAGAATTTGGTGCCTAATTTTGAGTATAACTATAGACTTTACAGACCCAATGATTATTTCTACTGGAACCTACAATGCCACATACGGGTGTACCTGAAATGTACGGTGAAACTTATCTCCGTCCAAAGTAAATTACAATTTCCGCCACCAAAACCCTTTATCTCTGACTAAAAAATCTTTCAATTTTTATCAGATAGACGGTTGTTCGAGTTTACTTACATCTCTTGAATGTAAATCAATTGCGGATAATTGCAGTGTTCAAAAACGAACGACAATACTGGATGTAACCACGCCATCTATAACTAATTGCTACATGATTTATTTGAATCTAACGTTGTCCAAAGGCGGGAGGAGACCATGTGGCGTTACATCTTAGATTGCATCTGAAGTTTGCGCTTCTTAAGTATAATCTATTCCGTGCAGCTTGTGGCAATAGCAAACTTTAAGACAAAGAATAAACGAAGGGTCTTATCTAGGACAGACATTATTTCAACAGAAATTCCTCGCAGAAGCGCCCGTACAAGGATGAAGCAGTCAGCCCAATGATAAAAGCAGGCTTTGAGCCGAAGTGAACATAAATGAATTAATATTTTTTAATTTGTTTTATTAACTCGATGCTCGTTATGCGAGCAAAATACTATATACAATTGAGCAAAAATAATGCATGTGTCGTACATTTAAAAATGGATTCTGATGGGTCAGAAACGCTGATTCAAGGATTGACTACTTAAATGAATAATTTAACTGCAGAATTAGGCATAATTAAGTCTCGTCTGGACGATACACTGATAATAAACACGCACGATATCCGAAAGCATGGCCGATCCAATATAGGTGGACACAACAATGGCGACCGCGCCGAAGAGGAATCAGGAGGAAATATGCCGAATCGACGAGTTATTTTAGACGGTCATCAGAATTTAAGCCCATTCTGGCACCACTAGATGTGGAAAGGCCACAGTTGTGGTTCGAAAAATTTGAAGCATCAGTTCGAGCCCAAGAATTTACATGCGTGTGGCTGTCCAGGAAATAGTGGACCGGACAGTAGCAGTCCAATTGGAAATGCCGGTTGACCTCACGTATGATGAGTACAAAAGACGAGTTTTGGATCACTTCCGGGCCAGGCCTCTGGAGGTGTTTTCAGAATTGTACAGCCTCAATCCATTACTGGGTGAGATGCCCCTGGATTCCATGGCATGCGTCAAACGATGGTTCTCCAAGCTAACTGAGTCTTTACCCGGGTTGCAACCGCATGAGGCCATCATGTCCATGCTGCTGGATCCTACCAGATACGGTGCAATATCCAGCGCCCATGGAGACCTTTAAGAGAGACTTCAGGCTCTTCAAAGTTCGGCCATGATAACAAACAAAGCGGCAGCTGCAACTCCACGCATGGGTCCAGTTACAGCATCTGGCAGGAGCGACATACCGTGCTGGAATTCTTCACGGCATAATAATCAATTCCGCGACTGAAGGCAACAGCCAGTGGCCTGGAAGCAAAGTCAATATATAAGGACTCCAGCTCCGACGAATACGGCGTATAAGCGTCAGCAAAACCAATGTACTGCTCCTCGAGAACGGCCAGTTCAATGGGGAAACAGGGTTCACGCAAACTCCCTTATTGGGACTTGAGTTCATTAGAAAATGGGTTAAGACGATAGACTGTCAAAATAAGCGTGTATGCATATCGAGGCCTGAGAGAATAAATTCAATAAAGTCTATATGTACCCCTAAGATGCAGGAGGAGACTAGTTGTCTGTCTGGGTGGTGGAAGAAACTTCGAAACCAATATAACATTATATTCCAACTGCCTGATTGCAGCTAATGTCGATGGCCGACGGTCGACCAGTTTAAGCTATGGCTAGAACTAAATGAAGGTTACAAACCACCAAAATTATATGGTGCTCCTCCAAAGAAATTAGCAGCAGCGACTCGAGCAACCCAAGAAATGATAGAAGCCGGCGTCCTTGAACCGCCATCATTCGTTTTTCGAGCTCCGATGGTTTACGTTACGAAAAAGGATGGTTCGCTCCGACAGGCGGCTGATTTCCGGCAATTAAACGCAGTGACTAAACCTGACCCGTATCCCACGCCGGCTCTGTTTGATCTGTTCCTACAGCTAGCGGGAGGCAAATGGTTTGCTGTGCTTGATCTTAAGCATGGATTTTGGCAAATAGGCGTGAGGCCCAAAGACCGATGGAAGTTATTGGTACAAGTACCCCAAGATCACCCAATTCACACGGGTACCATTTGATCTTAGAAACACACCGAAAGTGTTCCAAAGAATGATTGACTCGTTCGTACCTGACTTAACTTGTACAACAGCTTGCGTGGACGACGTTATCATATAGGCCACTACTGAACACGAATTACGTGTTAGGCTGCAGAAGATGTAGACCAAAGCTGTAGAATGGCGATTATACTCTAATACAGAAAAGGTTCACATAGGTAAGAATGTGCGGTTCCTGAGGCACTCAGCTTCATCGGAGGGATGTATGCCGTTAGATTCGAATGTACAGCCTATCAAGGATTATCCGGTACCTACTACTAGAAAACAATTGCGTCGGTATATCGGTATAGTGAATTTCTATAGACCATATCTCGCAGGGATGGCGGTTACGCAACAACCCTTGTCTAAGTTAACTAGTGCCAAGATACCGTTTTGTTGGACGGAGGAGACTCAAGAAGCGTTTATGTTATGCAAGCAGAAATTAATAGATGCAACTATTTTTACTTTCCCGATAGGTAATATGACAATTGTTACAGACGCGTCAGATATTGGGATAGGAGCGGTGTTCAAGCTGACGGACGTCCTGGGCAATATATAAGTCGCACACTCACTAAGTCGGAACAGAACTATACCGTCACAGAAAAGGAATTACTTGCCGTACAATGGGCGCTACGGAAGTTTAGATATTTTGTCATCGGGGGACACGTAGACGTCTTTACCGACCATAAAGCGCTAGTGCATTGAAGATCACTGTTTATTGCGAAGAAACGTGTACACCGAGTCATTGAAGAGCTAGAAGAATACGATTTATCAATTCATCATAGAGCAATAGTCACCTTTAAGACAAAGAAGGAACAAAGGGTATTATCTAGGGCGGATATTATTTCAACAGAAATTCCTCGCAGAAGCGCCCGTATAAGGATGAAGCAGTCAGCCGAATGATAAAAGCAGACTTCGAGCCGAAGTGAACATAAATTAATTAATATTTCTAAATTTGTTTTATTAACTCGATGCTCGATATGCGAGCAAAATACTATATATAATTGAGTAAAAAAATAAATCTCGTCTGGAAGATACACTGATAATAAACACACGATACCCCACTGCATGGCCCTCAAATATAGGTGGACACAACACAGCGATCCAAAAGTCGCCTACCATTATCGATGCGCATCGAGCTTAAAGTGCATCTTCCACCTGAATAAAACTCAGTTACTTAAGCGCCCAACTTGAGCATTTATGTCACGCATAAACAAAACTATATCTGAACTTGCTGTTCTACTTAGAAAATGACTTAGGCCGGAGAAAACGTCTTTTCTGTCGTGTGTTGCAATCAGTGGAAGCATGAACAGATACAACGAAAAGTCAATGTTTATTAAGGTTTCTGGCATTGGTTTTCGTAGTAAACTTAAAAATTCAGCACAAAGTTGGTTTCTTCCAAGGGTCCACTCACTTAAAATATCTTCAGCTCGTGAGCTAAGGGCAATCATATAGACAACAAGACATTTAATCGTAATACGAACGGGGAACAATTTCCATCTATGAATTACAAGAGGAAGATTAATATATAATTCCGGAGCCTTAAATTATTCGAAGATAAAATAACTATATGAATTATTAGACAAACAAGCCCAAAAAATACCAGTCCAGAATGTTCAAATAAACTAAACAGTCTTAACAGACATTCTTTGTCTAAAACATTTATAACATAAACTAAAGTTTAATTGCACAAACTTCAATATATCACTAAAATGTGATAACAACTTTAGAGTGATCTAATAATTTTAAATAAAGCAAAATAATTAGTAAAGATTTTTCCAATATAGTACAAGATGGAAACAATTTTTGTACACCACAGCTTATCATGATTAGAGATTAGTTGCGGCGTAACCAAGTGATTCGTATTGTAACTAATTGGGTCTGGTTACGAAATCGATGACCTACTTCTACTGTGGTTTACGCCATTCACTAAAATGTCATCAGATGACAACTCAAGCACCTAGAATACTCTCTGTTAAGGACAGTGCATCTGCTAGATACGTGCAATTACTTTTTATTAATATTGATAAAAGACGGTCTTGATCTTTCGAGTACTAGTACGTTATAAATGTCTTTCTAGAAGATCATTAACTCAAAAAGCTACTCATGTATTTCGTAAACGACTCAGTACTGACTCCAATATTTTCTTGGATCACGCAGTAGACCTCTTTTATAAAATCAGCAGAACTATTTCAGTTGATTTTGTCTATAGGACATGCTTAACAAACAAACAAACATAAAAGTATGAATTCTATAACCAACGGCTTCAACCATAAGGTTGGCTAGATAGAGTGACTTTCTTGAATATTGAATTAGCTCTAGGTAATAGATAATACGTGATGAAACTACCGGAATTCAACTTAACATAAAAATGCATTTACACAACATTTACATTTTCTTAAATATCATGCCAAATTATAAAAAATAAGCCTAGTCCATGTAAGAAAACAGTAATTTCTGTGGATGGTGTTTGTATTCAGCCATCCTGTCCTTAGACGCTCCGTCATCCAAGACTAGCGACAAATGTCTATCCAGTATTTCTATGTTTATTGAGACGTAAAACGCCTCTGAGCCTGCGCATGTTGATCAAACCAAATTCGCCACGCACAAACTAGCTCATCTATACTCCACAAATTATCGATCAAATAAAACATAAAAATTTAATTAATACAACCGTTGTCAAGCAGCGCGTACATCAATGATTTTTTTAAACAATCCGATAATTAAAGTATCGTCACGATCTTATTAGATAAACAACTGTTCTTAATGTGTGCGACTTATAGCGGTTAATTAATCGATGATAAGCATATAAATCAAACTCTCCTAAATCAATAAAAACAGTTAGCATTAAATGCAAACCGTTAATGCCATTATAATAAAAGATAAAAACATGTCGTTGACACAAATTGTATATTGTTTACAACTTTAATTAGAGCAAATAATAATAGAAGTACATATTCGTTTTTCACACAATAAGGAACATAAACCCAGTCGAGGGCATATTGCATAGAAATTTTCTATCAGAATGAATTTTAAATGTTACAAATATAAGAGTTAAGGTAAGTATTTTTAAATAAATTTAAACACATACTGCAGATTTTATAAAGAATAAAAATAAATATTGCAAAACTCAAAGTTACACCACAGACTGGCGAATAAAAATTTACAAGCGCGTGGAACTGAAAAAATACATACACCAAAACTACGAATTCCAAGATAAGTACATGCAATCAAGAAAAACAGTGCAATTGCAGATTTATTAAATAAAGAAGTGTTTATGCATATAGGCAGATAAATAGCAATAAGGTCAACAACCAGACTTAAAAGAAAATAAACACACACGCCACTATCCAATTAGTTGCCAGGACTCACTGGAAAACGAGTGCAACCTAGGAAAAACGAAAAAAATATTGTCATTAGTATTGCTTAATAAATACAAATGTATTTAGTTTAATGGCACCTCTTCGGTAATATAGCCGATGCAAGTTAACACATAAGGTCAAACCCGTAAGTTAAAAACCCATAACATATGATTGCTGCATCTAACGTTAGATTATCCGTAAATATTTAAAGTTTATTTTAAAATCAAATATAGAAATAAGTTTAGCTAGGAAAGAAACTTATGAAAATTGATTTTTGATAGACTATACTGGGAAAACAGGATCTGATGAAATATGAATCTTTACTGAAAAACTAATTAAGACGTTCATAGTAATTTAGAGCCTTGCTTCCATGGTTGATTAAAATCAATTTCCAAATCTGACAGAAAAACCGTATATCATAGTATCAAGAATATACAGAGGACAGCGGCTTCCAGAAGAGAAATTGCTGATGAGGCCATTATTGCATTTCTCCAGCCTTTATCTCTTGGATCATCACAGTACGGTGAAGTGGGTTTAGAAGATTGACATATGATATAATGTTAATCAACAAAAAAGTTTCCATTGTGCCACTCAAAAAATCGACTAGTTGTCACGTTAGCCTTGTGAGCAGTGTTTAAACGGTCATCTCTGTTAGTGAACCAATTAGCGCAATCGGCGCTCCTTAACGAGATTAGTAAAGGGCGAAACATTGAAAAGCGGTAATACCTAAGTAGTTGGTTCGTAAATTTCGATCCTGATTAATGCCTTCCGATGGTCAGCTGACAGTAGTCATAACCAAAGTCAATGAGAGAATTTTCCCCACCACTATCTAGAGGACAATAGCTCTAATCCGTCATCTCCTAGGTCTAATCGACATGCGGATAGACACTACTGCTACATATCAGTAGCTCGTAAAAGATAAATAGGTCATTAATGTCTAGTGAGACATACAGAAGAAAAGGCAATATACTTGACTTGAAAACTGAAATTAGGTCCAGAATAAATCAACCATTGATTCCAACGTTCTTTGCATAATTTGCCAGACCCGGCTGTAGCCTGGCTAATACGATTAAAAACATTACTGAATCCAATCCGTCAAGTTACACGCGAGTCACCAGGTAGACGAACTTGTTCACTTATGATAGTAATACGCGGTTAAGCACAATTTCACCAAAATTGACAAGAATTCAGCCGTCAGGGCGTTAAGCTTTACACCACAACGATAAGGAATTTCCTGAACACCGCTAATTGCTGCCTGAAGCTCGCCTACAATTAACTCGAATAAAAGAGAATCTTTAACGGTTTCAGATCGGCAAGCTGGCCACATTTATCAATCTCCGAAGGCCTCAGAACAAGAAGAAAACAATGACACCTGCTTTCCTAATGTCAAAGCATATCGCAAAGGTTTAAGAAAGAAATAAATAACGCGTTTAGAATATCAGCGGTTTTCTTTCGTGGGTGGTAGATTTGCACCATCAGTTGCGCAAATATCCGATTGATCCTCATTTCAAAGTACGAATTGAGTTCGTCCTCGTGGTGGCCGGATGCTGATTCATCCACTCACTCCAAAGGCTTCCACATCATTCGTATTAACCACTGGAAATGAGGTACGATCTAACATTGTTTAACTTGTTACGTCTTGTTACCTCATTTCTAGTTTTTTCCTCCGACCTCTAATTACACAGTACAATGCTGACACCAACAGATTTAAGCACATTTGCTAAATGTGATGATCGCACTGCGCAATTTACAACATTTTTAAGAGATAACCAATAACGCGGAAAGCCAATGAATCAACATAGCAAGTTAAAAGCATACGAAAACTGTTGCATGGACAACATAATGCACTAAATTTCGCTTTAGCATTCTGTATGCCATTCAGTCTAGACGTTCGATTAATCTAGATAACTGAATATAGTAGACTGTTGATACCGGTTAAGAAACTAGACAGTTAGACGAAGAGAAAAAATATGGCACACGCATCCTATTCCGGGCGGAAAACCTATTGTAATTGCTCTTCATGAATGCTACGAATAATAGCATGAAAATTGGTTACGCAGCACAGTAGGCTTGATTGCCAGTAAAATCAAATTTAATGCTGGGCTTTTAAACGGCACTCTCCAACTCAGTCGGAACCTCCATTTCCACAAGCTTAAATAGTGCCTCAAAATGTCGGTGATTCCAATGTGATTTCTATCCCTCGCAAGCCTGAATGTCTGCTCCAATTCATCACATCTTCAATACTGATATCGTAGGAAATCTTAATTCTTATCTTTACATACCGCGCTGGTTGAGGTTGGATGAATTAAGAAGACTGAGTGTATGAAAAGCTGCACATCATAAACTGGTTTACAAGGATCATACTTCGTCATCCAAAGCAAAAAAAATGGTTGTTATGGCTTTAGTTATTTAAAGCCATTTTCACAACACGATGCCGCAACGAAGTCACAATATACCTAGCTGGGCCACATTTGCCCGAGGTAAAAAGGATTGATTCTTCTTGATATGAAAAGTAATAATACCAGTAAATATTCTTTCCAGAAACTAAATGCACAGTGAATTCTACAAAAGGCATGGACTAAATTATAATAATGCACTCAGGTTGAATCTGAGTTATAAATGAAATAAATGAATCCGTTGCGTCCTAGTAATGGGATAATGCATGGCTATGCGTAAGGATAATCAAAGTGCATTATTTATCTATCATATGTGGGGTAATTAAATATATAACAGAGAAAAGTTGTGATATATTTTTTTAATTTTTAAAGCAGCACAGAATACTTAAACTTGCTTCTTCTGGTTTCAAGACTGGGCACTGCCAATTATACAAGTAGTAATTAAGAAATCCATCGCCGACGCCAAATTTCAGATTTTTAAACACCGGTTGATTTCCCATCAAATCCAGTGCATTAAACACATCGAAACCGAGCTAAATAAAAGAGTAATAAGTTCAATAATGAGTAAATATTAGCATTATTTTCTGCATTGTACAGTAATATAAAACATGACAAGTTTTTAAAATGCCTTAACAAGTTTATAAACTTAGACTGTCCTTATACAAGGTTAAATGTAACTTTTAAGTATTGGATATCAATCATTTGCATAATATGTGAAATTGATCGACATCATAATGGTGTATCAACTTACTAGTGTTAAAACAGTCTACCAGCTATTAAATTAATTAAAGGCATAACGAAACATTTAAAACGGATAGACTTAGATATAAAAATTTGATTAGATGTATTGCATAATCGCACAACACTCATTATCCCTATGTTAAAGAAACCGACCTGACAACCTACAAACCATATTCACGCGTACCGATAAAATAACCATTAAATATAGTGGAACTGAAGGGATAGATGGATCTCTAGTTTAAGTAAATAACTTTTTTCTAGTCAGTCACGCTGTAGTAGAATGCATGAACTACACGCAAAACGCAAAACAAAGGAACTAGCAACGATGTCTTCTGAAAAAAGCCGCTACCGGCCATCGAAAGTCAATTTGTGAGACCTGGTTTGTTCATCTGGTTCTTCAACATCATGCTGTACGAACGACTTAAATCGGCCATCAAAAGTCAATTTGTGAGACCTGGTTTGTTCATCTGGTTCTTCAACATCATGCAGTACTCATCGGCTTCAAACGTTAAAGCAAAATGTAATATGATTGGTGAGATTACAAAACTAGTGATTGTAATCACCTATAAAATTTCCAAGTATAAATTTTTATAATAGCACACCAAAAGTGCACAAGGAAAATGTCTTATACAAAAAATGCTCACTTTTTTGGCAGCAATCAGCGTATCTCTCATTAGATCTTCAACTGGTGTGGAATTCGCAACATTGTAGAAAGAGTAGGCAGCTTTCAACTCAGAATATTGAGTGCTGCGCATAACTGTACTTGGAAGAGTATAGAAAGACGACATGTCAGTAATTTTTTGCTCGTCGTTCTTGAATCAGCGACACATAAAAATAATTTACAATAATTTTAAGCAACGTGCTAGCGTATAAAACGATAAAAAAAGATAAATCAAATGAATTTGATAGACCAGAATACGCCATGGTACTGAAGCATTATGTGATTATGAGGTGAAACAGAATTTAAATATTAATTCTCCAGTAATACCACAGCGCTAAAAACATCCTTTTTTGAAATATTGGTAAACTCAACAATGACGCTTATTTTTAAGCAAATGTAAATAAAGTTACCAAAATGATTACACGATCCTTTCAGGGTATCCACCATTTATCAAATCATACAAATGACGATTTCTTTATGCTTTCAGATTTTGCATGCGTTATTGAGTGGTGTCATCATCATCATCATCATCATCAGCATCAGCAGCAGCAGCAGCAGCAGCATCATCATCATGCAAAGCAATATAAAAGCCATTAGTAGCTAATGGTTCATTGCCATATAAGCATATAAAAAACCAAAAAAAATAACGACTAAAATAATAATTTAGATTCATGAGAGCGGGAAGACCTAGTTTCTATGAGTACATTTGCCTAGATAGCACACGGAAATGAAAACTTAACCTCTAAACAACACCATTATGTTAAAATCAGCATTAAGGCAAGGCAACTTCAGCAATACAGTTTCCTTGTGACTTACACTGTATCACGTCATAAACACAACTAAACCTCGCAGCTAAATGTATCTAACTGAGAAAAAAAGTTACCGAGATGATTATAATAGAAATTTGCATCCAGATCGCCACTGAGCTAAATTCGATGCCATATCGCAATGGATTTTCTACCAAGAAATATGATGCGTACGTGAACACATCCTGGCAGACGAATTTGACCTATACTACCTAATTTGAATGTAGTTGACGAGAACTGTTTCTGCCAAGTCTAAATTGGCCCACCTGGTTTCTTAAGCCAATCTGGCGCTGGTTGAGAGAACAGTGCCTTACTTGGCAATCCAATTGAGGGCTTCCGCAAAACGTGACCAAGTCAATGTAGTTGATTGAACCCTATTCGTTTTCCTACGAGGTGCACTTGTTGGACGACCCACAAATACGTCTACGTATGTCAGCATCGGTTGTTCGTTGTTGATAACCTGCATGTGCTGTGCTTCTCGAACAACGTCCAAAATCAATTCTAAGGGGCCAAGTTTCCATAGCGTAAAATAAAAATTCCCGCACAGATGCACCATAAACACTCCCTTTAAGGCATAATTAAATACACGCGTTTCTCCATAAATGGCGCAGGTTTGTGAAAGCTACCCTAGATTTCGTAATTTCCATATTCATCTTGCCAGACATATTTCCTGAGTTATTCATATAGTGGTTAAGGTATGTAAATATGTCAACCGTCCAGATCTTCACTATGCAGTCGCCGAGCTAAAGTCATTGGTGGGTGATCCTGTGAAAGTATCTTCCATATAAAGGGTGCGAAAAGATGGGACGTCTGCTAATCTATTCAAGGTGAGCCGAGCAGGATCTCGATTTTTAAAAAATAGCACGATGTCGTTTGCATAGTCAAAATATACTAATCTACAGCACGGGAGAACTTCAACAACTGCATCTATTACAAAATAAAACAAAAAGGAGGAAATCGGAACTCCTTGACGAACAACACTGTTGGTTGTAAAGTTGTGCATTAAATCGTTTAGAACCTTCACGCGATCAGAAGTGTTTGTGTAGAGAGCGCGTGTAATATTTATAAATTTGGTTGGCACACCATCTTGCCAGAATATCGAATAGAAAATTGCGATACACAAAGTCAAGTGCACCCTGGACGTCTCTAAAGACGGCTTTTGTGGGACGGCGATATACATGTCGCTTTTCAATGATTACCTATTCAAACTCGTCCTGACCGGAATCAAAGCGCTAAGTTGACGTAAGATAATAGAAACAAATAACCTGGATACGAATAGAGTCAAGCTTATACCACAATGGTTATCACATGAAACCGGATTGCTTTTTTTGAAGACAGAAAGGATGGTCGACCCATTTCAAGCAAGGAACACGGACTCCTCGTTCCATATAATACGAAAGAGGTTAGTCAACGCTCCCGAAATTATATCTCCACCCTCTTTAAAAAAGCTCGTGTCCTGCAGCTTTGCGACGTTTAAGAGATAGATTTGCATCCCGTAATTCTAACTTTCAAGGTTCGTCGAGATTAACATTCCACACCATTGATACAGGCATGCTTGCGGGAATCGAAACTGACGCAGGTGACCAAGGAAATTGGTTTAGATATGATCATCCTAAGACGACTAAATTTATCGATTATTAGATGAGTGTTACTATCATCTATAGCTTCGCTAACTTTAAATTTTCTCGAACATGTTGCACGGATAATTTGGAACAAACAGCGGCTATTATCTTGTACGTATGCTTCTTCTATCTCTTCAGCCTTCCTGGTACGTGATTGATTATTAGTGTATAAGCTTGACTACAGTCGTGTCTAGGATATATGCTTTGATTATCCTACGTCGCCTTAGCTCTTCACGTGAATCACACTAGAGAAGAACAAGCCAGATTCTGCCCAGGACGAGGATGTATAGATAATATTTTTACTAGTTTCTGAGCAGTGACATGTATATCACCGACTCACAATACTCGTAATTATTGGCTTCACTTTCACTCGGTGGATCGCATTTTTTCCCTTGATATTCTGTCGAAAAGTGATGTCCACAAAATTTCTTAATATTTTATGCAACCATCAGTGGTGTTTAATTTTTTAATCAATGCTATTATGAACAACAATTAAAAACATTCAGGATGCGGGTGTTGAAGTTTTCGTGGGCGGTTAACTAGTCGATCATGGCTATGCAGACGATATCGTACTATTATTCGACAATCGAGATTCTGCTCAGACTACCTTAAATAGATTAGCAGACGTTGTTCCGTATTTCGGTATGAAATTCGAAGCCCCTAAATGTAAGATGCCTTTAAAGGATCACCCACCACTAATTCCAACTCTGGGACTGCACAGTGAAGACAGATGATAGGTTTACATCCCTTGGGAGCTCTGTCAATAACACATGTAATATGTCTGACGATGTGAGTATGAGAATCGCGAAAGCTAGATTAGCTTTCTCGAACCTTCGCCATTTATGGAGGAAGGCGAGTATTTCATTCTACTTTAAACGTCATGTTTACAATGCATCTGTACGCGCAGTTTTACTATACGCTAGTAAAACGTGGCCCTTTAGAGTTAATGATTTTAGACGCTTACAGACATTCTGCCATCGTCGTTAGAGAAGCATAGAATATTAGAAAAATAAATAAGGCTCCATCAACTTCGTTGGCTCGGTCACATTTTGCGTATACCCTCAACTATATCCAAATTAGGCAGTATAGAACTCATTGGTCTGCCAGAGTTAGCAAAGCAATTAAAGAACACTTAAACTATGAAAAAGAACTAGCGGTTACTATTATTACCAAGCACAAATGTCTACGCGCTAGTCTAGCAGGCGTGCATACATTTTTAATTTACAAAACAGTCAATCAAAATAAAAAAGCTAGATACAGTAGAGAAAGGCGACGAATAATTGTAGATGTCATGCGGACAAACAAATGGACTTCGAACTATAAATGCATTAGCACCGATATATTGACGCCTCACTACTGTACAAATATAAAGATATTTGAAATTACGTGTGGGCTGTAAAGGAACTCTATCTCCCAATTTAACACAGGGCAATGTGAGTAATAAAAAAGTTGTTATCTAGGTGTAGCTATATTAACAGCTTCAAGTAGCACGAATTACTGTGCGAATGAAAAAACTTAAATTGGCCTATAATCACAACTCATAAAAAGATGCAATTATGCCAAAGGGCTTTGCACTCGAAAAACACTAAATTTATTACTAATATATATATATATATATATATATATATATATATATATATATATATATATATATAGGATTAGGGATGTTGGTCTCATACTGTTGCTTATATTCATATATATGTTTTTATACATATTGACATGTATTTTATATATTGATATAAGGTGTGACTAACGTAATAAATATATAATAAGAATAGAAAATATTCATGTTTAACAATTAACAATGGTCCTTCTTCTAAATATATATATATATAAAGGTGTTACGATATTATATTTAGATATATATGTATATAGATATAATGAATTATTTTAGTCATATGAGCAAATATTCTTATGGAATTATTTCAAAGAGTTGATTAACTTCACATTGTGCTTACGATTAGTTTTTGAAAAACGTTAGTTGTCCATACTATCTCTATATTTCTCTCTTTAACATTTCACCTAAGCGTCGCTATGACATTCACTCTCCATCCATCTAAGTAACTTGCTGCTCCATATTTGAACTAATTTGTTGCTATGTGGCTTTAAATAAAATACAGTATATGACAGTCAAGGTTTTAGTTTTATCATTTTTGAATTTTGATTACCGTGACAATACAGTTATAACAAATAATAAAAGGTTCGATACTGTCTCTCTCCCCTACAATATTCTGCATACGAGATGAGATTACGTATACCGGGAATTTGAGATAGGTGAGGTAATGATTGGTCTGCTAATTACAAATAGTTATATATTGAGTTTAGTTACTGAGACAAATTCTATGATTAAAACTAGTGTTGAGTCAAAAACGAGGTTGCCAAATTTGCTTAAATCTGCTGTTGTGATTATTGTACTGTGTTGCCTGAGGATGGTGCTGGAAATTAGGCACCGAAACGTCGTCAGTTGAACGAATAAGAAGTCAACCCGATAAAAGACAAAACAAAATTGGAAATTGCGATCAATCGGATCTTTGTGTAACTGCCCGTGTACAGCTATTACCTGCGTACGCAAAACGCGGCATTGGAATATATGAAGCTAACACAACGCAAAAAAATTCAAAAGATACTATCAAATTTTGTTAATCGATACATTTTCAAATTTACAAACAATAATTTAACATTGTGTGGATAATAGTCAATTTAAATTAGTAATTCATTAATGTGCTATATTTTAGATGAGAGTTTACTTACCTGAACAACGAAGGTGTTCACAATTCCATCTTGAGATGTGAAGTAATGCTTAAATTCTTCAAAGCTAAATAACGGATGCAGTTTGTAGTTTTTCAAATGCTACAAAAATTTTAATGAAAAAAATTAGGGCGCTAAAAATAAAAGAATGCATTATAATGTTGAGAAAGTGGATTATTTAGGAGACTAAAGGCTCATCCACGAAAACAGATCAAATTTCAGTTTCACCTGTCAGTCCATCATTCATCAAGTAAGTTTTTAATGTTAACATCAACAATCGAAGTATTAGCACACAGATTTCAAACAAAATCGCGTATTAAAATAGTGCCATCCATCATCGTGAATAAACTGGTGACATTATTCACAGTTAAAAGCATATAAACAATAAAAATAAATACATACATAAACAACAAATTGGGTCTATGATGGTGTGAGATCTGGAAAAGCCTTCGCCCACAAATTATAACTAGGCCTCCTCGCTGGTTTATTTATGCCACAAGGTTCCCACAGATTTTCGCCCATTCAAAGAAGGTAGATATAAAATTACCAAGTCGCCTATATCTCTAATATTGGTGTCCAGCGGTTCCAACCATCCAACAAAATTGCCTCGGTTGCTAAATGGTTTTTAGACAGCGAGCGCAGTCGATATAAGCCGCGTTTCTTAACTGGGTACGGCAGTGAAGTAGCACTAAGTAGTGACCAGATAGAACGAGTCGGCTAATGAGTTGTTCTCTTGAAACGCTCGACTGACACTAACTTAACACATACTGAGAGAATAAGTCGATTTCAAAATCTGTTAAGCCGCTGAATCTGTAGTCGATTATCTTTCGTACATCAAAGGCGAAAAATTGATCGATAATATACTGGTCTTGCAGGCTGGTTCTACTGTACCCGAGCGATTTCAGAACGACCTGCATGATCTTTCAATAGTAGCTGCAGCGAGGGTAATACGTAGTATAATCTCGATAAAAGCCGATCCCTCTTGTGTCACTAGAGATCTTTGATATTTGAACTGGTTGACGACGTTCAGCAAGGCCTCATTAAGGACAATCTTCGGTTCCCGAAAGCATTGTCTAATACAACTGTTTTCAACACATTTAGCTTCAAACTGTACGAGATATGTACTTCCTTAGCATAACTAATGGATTTTTCGTATTCTAGCTCCGCTAAGGAAAATGGCACACTCAATGTATTCAAGATAAACAGACCGACTACAACTTATAATCACTACTCATGGTAGCTTTAAAGTTCTCGTCAAAGACTGAATATACGACATAACTGAATGTCGGAACCCATCGTAAAAGTTTCAAAAAGCCCTCAATTAATGCAAACACAGGCTGACGAGACAATATAACAAGCTTCATGTAGAACAGCATGTCCAACCATACAAAAGTCAAAAGTGACTGTTTCACTGCCATATAACCATAAGAAGTGAAAAAATATATATAAATGAAAATAAAAATATTATTTTAGACAAATTATTAGTGAGATTTACGAGAGAGAGAGAGAGAGGCAGAGAGAGAGAGGGAATACCTAGCTACTATGAGTAAATTTATCAGGATAACTCACAGAAATGAGGCAAACTAAACCTCTGCACAACAAAATTATGGCCAAGTTAGCATTCAGGCAAGGCAACGTCAGCAATACAGCTTCCTTGCGGATTTCACTGAATCACGTCATAAACACCATGTAGAACAGCTTTGGCTGCGCCAACTTCATTGTCTATCCGCTATAAATGTTCCACAACACCGAGTCGAAAGTGACTAAATTATCTAGAAAAGCAACGGTGATCGGTTACTAATACCTATGGCGAAAAACAGGAATGGAACGAAAAATATTAATGTGGTCTGTGTATCTCATTCTCGATTGAAATTCCGTCTGTGATACCCTATACTACATCGAATTATACCAGCATAATATATTGATACTTACTGCTGTATAGCCATAAGGTTCATAGTTATGTATAGGCTGAAAATGAGTTTTGAGTCACCAATTCCCAGTGGGAGATTGAGGTTGTTAGTCTTCTTTATTTATTGGCCTGCTAGTATGAGATATACCAACATAATCCAATATAACTCAGTGTCACGAGGGCAAAGAAAACATCACACCAATTTTAAGGACAAGTTGACCTAGTATACTCCTCTAGATCATAGCCAATTCTTTAGATTAAAAGAGCAGTTAATCATTTTAATATATTGGTATGAACTATACGTCATATATTTATAGATGGGCACCATTTCATTTCGCAACACTTAAAAAGTTCCGAAAGAATTACGCCAATTACCACAGCAAGATCGATTGGTCAATGTCATAAATTACGCTGATTTAAGCACGTAGCGCATTATGGATTTGCAAATGCTTGACAAGAAAAGCCTCAGAAACTGGAGCGCCTCGTACTCTCGGGGCAAAATTACTAAGCACACAAAAAATTCTAGAAGTTGGCACGCGAGTTCGCAACGAAATTTCTTCTTACTTAGTATCATATAAATGGTCTTTATTCGCTGAATCCAAAATATTTGTTCACACTTTGAGGATAGGAATTTTTTTATTCAATTTTTGCAGGGAAAAATCATGGTCACTTTGTGTAATGCCAGGGATGATCGGCCACGAACATTACCCCTTCCATACGTTTTGTGGTACAGCAGCATCAAGTTAATCTGACATCAAGGTTTCGGTCAGGGTTGTTCGCATTTTAGCCGGTTTGCTCCATTAAGATT